>JAGVVM010023635.1:0-18908 GCA_019149425.1 Psidium friedrichsthalianum | reverse complement strand
AACGGCAGTTCAAAATGGCAGAGTTATCATCCATTATGCCAGAAACGGCAGAATTAATCAACCGTTACAAACCGACAATTACAAACGGCAGATTAATTGTCGGTTATGCTACAACAGTTACAAACGGCAGATTTAATCAACGTTATAAACTGTTACGCCATATTATTCCGGAATAATCCCTCTACTCATCTTATAAATAACTGGTTTTCTCATTCTTGACATAGCGCACATCAGATCTGACTCAGTGCAAAGGGTTTGTTCTCCTCTGTTTTGCTTTGTTTTCTGCTTATTCCCTGCATTGGTTTTTCGATAGTGTTCAAACACCAGTTCTTCAAGTTCGCCGAAAGCTCTGAGGTTCTGTGCTCACCTCCTAGCTGTTAACCGTTGTATCCTGGGAGATAGATGTTCACGAAACCTCAAGCACAGAGTTGAGGGGAATCTGTTTTAAGGAAACTGTGTTGAACACAGGCCTCGGTTATATCAAGTGTCGATGCACGATTTCAATTTCGTGTTGAAAAATCTGTTCCATTGCTTATACCGTTCTACGAATTCTTTTACAAGTGAATCTGATCGTTCTAGAGTTGATTCTGAACTGATTACAACATGTCTTGCCGTTCTTACATTTTGTCTTTTGTGCGTGTGTTCATGCTCATTTTTTTTTTTAAATCTTTCTCTCGCTTACTGTTTACAATGCGTCACAATCCAATTGGTGTCCGTCCGGATGTGCCATACCCGATCCGAGGAATATGAAGAAACATGTCTATAACGTAGAGATAGGATTGATCACTTTACGAGGAACGTATAGATTTGGGTAAATGAGTTTGTCCAGATGAAAATTGAAGAAAGCTTTCTCTTACAAAATATGACCTTTTTTCTTTTCCAACGACACGAGTTAGATCAATCGATTAGACTCGTGAAAAACACTCGAATCCTTTTATTTGATCTAAAATACATATGTACATACAAATATGGACATTAAGCATACACACATGTTACCACCGAAATCTAGATGTTTGGTCAAATCCACTAAACTGGACATTAGGGGGACTATGGTTTATGTGGCCACGATTTAAAGTCAACTGCACTGGAGAACCTGTTGAATACATCATTTAAGATCAACCCCCCTGATTTCAACCTTCTTTTCATTTAGGCCCAGACCACCATTTGGACTTTCAAGTTTCACCCACCAAGATCGATATATGTATATTAATTTTGGGGGCGTTGGCCATATCCATAGCAACACTAGACCACAGCATTGCGCGGATAGGGTGAAACTAATCCGCTACAAACCCAAATTCTCACTCATGGGCCAATCTCCCCGCTCCATGCCATCTTATTTACCGTGAACAAGCAGCATTCGGCGAAAGCAAAGTGGCTAAGTTGGCTATCTCCTAATAGTCTCTTCTCGACGATTCGTTATACATATATCCCACTTTATGCTCTTATACAACCAGTCGAGATCTAAGTGCACCTTCGTGAATTCTAAAAGGTCTTCAATCTTTATGCTCTATTTTTATGGACCGCAACTTTGTATTCACTTGTTCAACTGCTAAGAAGAGCGGCTGCCTTGATTGACTTTTCGGTAACATAGGTGGTTCAACCCTAGTGATCGAACATCTCCCTTTCAAAGGCATCATCGGCCAATGCCGCTCCGGTTTGTAGTAGTGTTGAGTGAACGGCGGGTTGATGGATCGAATCCAATAATGAAGAGTTCGCCTATGCATCCATTGTTGGTTCAAATGCTTTCCCATCGAAGGTGAAGTTTATCCAGCTTTATTTGTTTCATCCTCACAATTTTCGAGAAAAAAAAAAAAGAAGACCAGCAAAATTAAACATAAACACTGCCATTCTTCTTCAAGAGAAAGAAGACCAAGTTTTAGATTTTCCCCGCTATCCGATTTTCACACATTCTGTTTCCGTGCGGTAAAAATGGGATTCATCTGTCTATTTTGTTGATGCGACTAAAAGATCAAGTAAGGAATCGAAAGAGCTAAGAAGGAAGGGCCTTTCTAACAAGAAGTAGGGTCGAAATGCATAAGATTTGAGAACTCGAATCCCACTGCCGACCTAGTAAAGAATAAGTTCTATGGGCAACCCTAAATAAGAAATCTTTAGAATGCTCATTCAAAGCGATATCCACTCCATCCAATTCAATCACTACACATTTTCATATAATAATCGATTTGAATGGGCGAGAAAGGCGTGCTCCATATCGTATTCAAGTTCACCGTCCAATGCAACGAGTCGTTGATGCGACGCGACACGGAGTATGTAAGCTGGCTCAGGTTCGATCGCAACCCTTCATTCGTATTACCTTCCACGCAAGGTGGCCATCCCTAGAACACAAGAACAAAGACTTTAGTGAACAAAAAATCCCACTGAGGAATCGCAACGCCCTTTGTGGCCGACCACCCGAAATCGCAGCGCATCAATTCGAGAGAGAGACACGTAAGTGAGCCCAGCCCCAAAAAGGAAATCATGTTGGCCTCTAAGTCGTGGCATGCGATCGTGACCGTTCATTAAGAGATCCTCCGGTTTCTGCTCAACTCCCAACTACATTTACTTTTCATGGTTGGTTTGGCAAGTCATGCAAAATAATGTCGCAACTCAAAAATGTCATCCGAATCGATCTTCCATAGAACAACTCTTCTTTCGTTGCCCCTTTTTTTCACATTCGTGCGATGCTGATTTGCGAAGAATCATTTCTAACAAAGTAAATCGACTTATTAAATTATGTTAGTCTGGATCGACTCTTGCATTTGAATTTTTTTTAATCTAATTAGAAATTCGTGACATGTGCGCTTCGATCTCTTTAAATTGAAATAATGCCAGACAACGTGTTAATTTCGACACGTGATTCTGTGCATAATTTTTTAATGTAATTATATCGAAACTTACATGGTAATTTAGATATTGCGCGGCACGGCAGACGGAAATTTAACAGGCGTTCGTTCAAACTTAGCATGCTCGGAGCGACTGACTTGGCATCGAAGTAAGCTCAAATTAAGTTTCTTTTCCTGAAGCTCCCGTCAGGTTTGAAGCTGAAATTCTCAAAGTAGTTAAATAAAGGATTGACCCAGCGAGGGGTTGACCCGCGCCCGAACCGAAACGACGGCGTTCGGATCTTCCTTCTAGAAGCGGACCTCTGTGACGTCAATGCGAGCGTCAGAAATATTGCCTGCGGGGCGTCCGCCAGCGCACGCTCCGATGAATCCACGTCACCAAATCTCCAAGCTTCCGACACGTGTCAAAGGACCGACCGCCCCACGCATCTTCCCGCCCCCTTCGCTTCCCACTTTACAGTTTCGCAAAACTTCTTCACCACGGAATATGAAAAAAAAGAAAAATTGGAAAAGCTCTCCGCGCCTCTGAGAAAGTGAGCAGAGCGTCACGCGCTCTCTATATAAGCGGCCGGCGATGAGAGCGCAAGCAATCTTCCTCCAATTCTTCAGGATCCAGGCGAGACCGACCCAGCAGCCGAATTCGGAATCGAGGCGGCGGATTCTTGTCATGGGCGGCGATGCGGCGGAGGGACGCCAGGTCCCCGCTGTGAGCCTCGAGGGCTTGAAGGTGGTTCCGCGCTCGGGCGCGGTGCCAAGGGAGTGGTGTTTTTGGTCTGGGAAGAGGCGCTGGACCAGACCTGGGCGCTGAAGGTGATACTGAGGGGACAACATCGAGAAGAAGAACGACAAGGAGTCGGCGAAGGCGAAGGCGAACGCCGCCGGCGGCGACGAGTACCGGAGGATCGCTTCGAGCAGGAGGTCCTGGGGCAGTTCGATCATCCGCTGCTCCCGAAGCTCGCGCCGTCGTGTCGACGGAGAGGATCGTCGGCTACGCCATCGATTACTGCCCCCGGCCGTGATCTCAACTCTCTCAGGAAGAAGCAGACTGAGAAGATGTTCTCCGACGACATTATCAGGTGATTATCTCGCAGTTCTTTTTAGTCGGATTCCATGTTCCGATTGGGCCTTCTCGCTCAGAGATTCGGGTTTCGATTCTCGAATTTTCGCTAATCTCGATTTCGTTCTGGTATCGCCAATGTCGTGTCTCGCTAGCACCAATCATCGCGATTGTTCTCAGATTCCATTGTCTGTTGCGCAGGTTTTACGCGGCGGAATTGGTTCTCGCGCTCGAGTACTTGCACGGCTTGGGGATCGTGTACAGAGACCTGAAGCCAGAGAACGTGATGATCCATGAGGACGGCCACATAATGCTCGTCGACTTCGACCTCTCCACTAAGCTATCTTCGAAATCCGCTCAATGCTCTCCGATCGTCACCGACCGAGCGCCCAAGCTGCAGTCGGCTAAGTCCAGGAGGCGATTCTCCCCGCTCCCCGGATGCTGCCGTTCGGGGATCTCGCCGGACTGCTCGGACAATTCGAGCAGGCCCGGCCCCAACTCCATCTTCCCGGCCGAGTCGGGCCCGGCGGCGGAGAAGTCCAACTCGTTCGTCGGGACGGAGGAGTACGTGGCGCCGGAGATCATCCTGGCGAGGGCCACGATTTCGCGGGGGACTGGTGGTCGCTGGGCATCTTCCTACACGAGATGCTGTACGGGACGACCCCGTTCCGCGGGTCCAACCGGAAGGAGACGTTCTACCGTGTCCTGACGAAGGAGCCGGAGCTGTGGGAGAGACGACGGCGCTGCGGGACTTGATCAGGAAGCTGCTGGAGAAGGACCCGAGGCGGAGGATCGGGCTGGAGGGGATCAAGGGCCACGAGTTCTTCAGCGGGGTGAGGTGGGACACGGTGTTGCGGATCCAACGGCCGCCGTACGTCCCGCTGGTGGAAGAGCTCGAGGTAAGGAATGACAACACCGGCGACAAGGCGGGGGGCTTCGACGTGGTGGGGTTCGTGGAGGGAATATTTAGGAGTGGAGAGAGCGAAACGAATAAAGAAGAGAGCGAGAACGAGCAAAAGAAGTGCGACGAAGATGGTGGGAATAACGCCGGGAACCAGAGGGCTTGGGTTGCGGAGTTGAACGATCATTCCTCCAAGGCTAATGATTTTTGGTCTTCTAACTTGTAGACGTTCTTTTTTTTTCGAATTACATGAGCAAATGTGTATAGATTACGATGAACATTGATTATGACAATATTGGATTACCGCGAGCTCAATTTTTTAATTACCAAATTCGGGTTTCAATCCGTCAAGTACGGCTAGCGGCGATGGCTACCTGGACACGACGAGGATACCTGGTCGAATATAGTGATCGGCAGAGATTTTTGATACGATGAATCGAAGTCCAAACATTGTACAAACGTGGCATCACGCCAACAACACACCCAGAGAACGAATCCTCGCAACAACATTTGGCCACGAGCAGCTCTTGAAGTAGTTCACTGTCGTCGCGCACGAGCGCGACACTGTTGGCCTTGTCTCCTTTGCTGCTCCTCGTCCATCTCGCCCTCCTCCGATTTTGATTATCCAGCGTCACCAATACACAAGACCAGATCGCCGAAGTCAAAACAGAATTTCGAATTTCGCCTTGGATTGCACGATCTAATTGTCAATCCCGTCCTCTTTTTGATTAATTGGGAACGTGCTTAGCAAGTCCCTGTCGTGTTCTTTCTCTTTAACTGGCCCCGGGAGGGCTGCGAGGCAATTGCTTGCCGGCACTATAGAAAGAGAGGAACAAGTCGTCTTGGCTTTTTGACCAACCTAACCAAATCTTTGGTGCGACCCGTGCCTCACGCCCGGTATCTGATTCTCAAGTAACCTCACGACCCTTTATGACTGGAGTTAAGAAAAATGCGGAAGACCTAATTTTTATATATTTCGATATTGAAAAAAAAAAAAGTACACGGACGGAGCCTATTTATAAGTTTTATTAGATATTTAAGGTAACATATCAATCGGAATATATGCACGATCTCGAGTGATACGGAGAATCTAATGGGATTATCAAAATAACTTTGAACATAGGAAATGATTTAGAGAAGTTCTAATTTTCTCTGCTGACCTCGTAAATGGGAATTTTTTTTAAGGAAGCAAATTACATTCGAAAGTCACAAAAAGTACGCCGCACCGTTTCCTAGATTTGAGTTTTTTTTTTTTTTTTTTTGCCCTCTCAAATCGATAGTTGCAAGTTCATATCCACTCGAATCGGTCCGTAGAAATCGTTTTACAAAGGGATGTCGCGTCCCACCTACGGATCGTTAAGCATGGCCCCCGTGATTCATTAGAAGAAGATTTCATTGCTTCGGTCCCCACGCGAAATAAGAATGGACACGCAACCGAAGGAGGACGCGATCTACGTGACTTCAATGCCGTGTGCAATTGCATTTGACGCCCCCCCTCCATCCCTTTCACAACGGGAGGTCCACGGGAGGCGGGTGGAAAGGAGGCACGCGCGGAGCACCTTTCTGTGCACATCGAGGTTTGAACTGGGGTGGACCCTCAATTGTCCCACGTGCTTCCATTTACTCCGTTTTCAACGACATAAACGTGCGGCGCTCATTTCTGCCCTAAAATTTTTAATTTAATTAAGTTATTCATGATTTTTTTCTTTTTAGGATTTGTCAATATAGCCATTTCGACCGATTTATCGAGAACGCGATGACATGGACGCACATCGCCCTATGTGGCATAGAAGGCAGTAACTAGACAACTTTTTAATTATGTTTTCTAATTTTTTTAAATACCCCCCACTTTTAGGAAAGGCAAAAATAAAAGGAAAAAAAAATTGTAAGAGCCATTAATGTCAACGATTTTCATTCAAAATTGATCGGAATAATTACATTTTCAAATAATCAAAAGTTTGGAGATTAAATCAGCTAAATTAAAGATATTGAGCCTGAATTGGCTACCTCACAATATGCATGCTGGACACAATTTTTCACCCAGCCGTAATGTGTTTGTGTGGGTGTGGGTGTTCTCTTCTGGGGGGCCAATATGCAGCTGAAGTGCTGAAGGAGCGTACTCTCTGCTGGCCACATAAACTCTAGATTTACACGTGCCGTGGCCATTTATTGCCGTTGTTATTGTTGTGGAGAGCCCCTCCCGGCATATGGGCCAGCGACAGGATGATCGAAAGCTCTTCTTTCCTTCTTGTGTTTGAGCATGAAGCTTTATTTAGGATATCACCGGGCAAATCGCAAAAAAAAATAATAATAATATAGTACACAAACTTGAACATCGGCACTGTGCGACTTACTTACGTGATTCGATCGATGGTGACAATAAAGGTTAAAGTTGCATAGGCTATCTGGTTTGCCCCCTCCTTTACACGTTCAAAAGTTGCATAGGAAAAAGAGTGAGCGTTAGGTACATGATCCATACCGAACCATGTGCTCCCATGTTTGTTAATATTCCAGCTATTACAATTGAAACTCGAATATATATATATATATATATATATATATATATATATATATATTTCGGTTCTCGAATTTTTGATAAGAAAATCGAAAACTTTTCTTAAGAACTTCAGGTCCATTGAAGGGCTACAAGAAGAGACTCCAGATTGTCAATCAAGTCCTACAACATTTCACGTTTTACCAATCGATGTCGATCGTCCCACGCGACACTGCCGACGACGCCGATATGGACCATTATTTGAAATGTTTTTCGAATGTTTTATCGTATTTTTTCTTCTCTTTTCTCGGGCCTCCTCGATGAATGCACATTATGAACGCAACAAAGGGCATCTTTAATTTCACATGCCGAACTACAAAATTGTCTCCATCGACGTCAACGGCCCAACGTGATATGGACAATTATTTGAAATATTTTTCTAATGTTCTATAAATTTTTTTTCTCTGTTTTCCTCGGGCCTCCTCAATGAACGCATATTATGAACGCAGCAAAAGGCATCTTTAATTTCCCATGCGGGAATACAAAATTGTCTCCATCAACATCAATTGTGTGTCTATAAGAACATGTAATTATTCACGTGAATGAAGTTTCTCCGTGGTCCACCAATCCCAGAAATGAAAAAATTACCAAAAAGTCCTAAACCTAATGTAGCTGTGTCAATTCAATCATAAACCTTTTGCATTCATATCAATTTAGTTCTAAAACCTTTTGCATTCATGCAAATATAGTCATTCCAGCCAATTTTGGATGAAAATTGCTAACATGGTGCGACGAAGCTGGCATAGCCAATTTTTGATAATATTTTTTTAATATTTTTTTATTTTCTTTATTTTCTTTTCTTTCTCTTTCTTTCTTGTTTTTCTCCTTCCTCCTCAGCCAGTCGGCGAGGCCAACGTCTGCCAAAGGCGAACAAAGAAAAATAAAATAAATAAAAAATTATTAAAACATTATTAAAATTTTTACATGATCAGAGAGAAGCCACAGGTCGCCGCGCATGTTCCGTGTTAGGTCCTTTCACACATGCTAGTGGGAAAAAGCCTCATCTATCTATCTAGCTAGGCTCTTATTGTCAAGAACCTGTCCCTTTCTATAATCTCTACTTAATTTTGATTAATCTCGTGT
Organism: Psidium friedrichsthalianum; assembly: GCA_019149425.1. NCBI lineage: Eukaryota > Viridiplantae > Streptophyta > Magnoliopsida > Myrtales > Myrtaceae > Psidium > Psidium friedrichsthalianum. Next base: position 10,470 of record JAGVVM010023635.1, on the reverse strand, counting down.
CCTGTGTGATAATAGCACACAACTTAAATGATTCTACATGACCCAAAACCAAACCATGTGTTCCCGTGTTTAATAATATTCCACCATTCAATTAAAACTTGGAAACTCCTCCTCCCCCTCAAAAAAATATCTGAAGCTTTTGAGATTTCCCATAATTTTAGAAATTAAAACAATTGTCGACTTTTCGAGGAGGAAATCGAAACTCTTCAAAGGAGTTTCCAATTCCCTCGAAGGGACCCCCAAAGAGATCCTCGATCGAGAAGATAATAAATCTCTTTCCGCGACACTAAAAGCACAATGAAAGTATTTTCAACGTCGAAGCATTTCTTTACGCCGATTGACAACGGATCTTACATGCTCATCTATATACGTGTGGTCTTCCTTACCTATAAATTTAAATTTTTGGCTGGACTTATAATATTCAATTATGCAATTGTCTCCTATGTCCATAGAAAGCGAATAATTCACATGAAATAGGCTTCTCTAGGTCTACCAAACCCTGAAACTATTAATCACGAGAGAAGCCGAAGCTCGTTGATCATATTCGAGTTAGGTCCTTCCACGCATGCTAGTGGGAAAGGTCACATCTAACTCTAATCTCTACTTAATTTTGATTCCTGTGTGGTAATTGTTGCTTTTTGGTAGTTGTGTAGACTTAAGAGCTAGTGATTAGTCAGTTTTACCGCACCCTTTGGCAAGAGGTCTCACCTTGATTAGGGTACGTCTTCATCATCTTAGGACGAATGTGCCCGATCTCCTAACTTTTGATGCCGGACTTCCCGATTACGATAGGCTTTGTTTCGCGAAAAGTCAAGGATTTGGAAAGTATCTTTTTGAACATGGTCCCTCGTGTGACTTACTGAAAGTAATTAACGGGATAAATTTTCACGATAATTTTAGTTTTTTCAGCAAGGTAAAATGTCAAGGCATTTGATAATGATCAATAATTCCTTTTTGTGGAGGTCGAGATGGGAGTCGCATGATGTAGAGTCCGTTCGTCTCGTGAAGAATACCGACAAAAAAATATTTTGTCGGTGTATTCTTCACGAGACGAACGGACTCTACATCATGCGACTCCATCTCGACCTCCACAAAAAGGAATTATTGATCATATCAAATGCATTGACATTTTACCTTGCTGAAAAAACTAAAATTATCGTGAAAATTTATCCCGTTAATTACTTTCAGTAAGTCACACGAGGGACCATGTTCAAAAAGATACTTTCCAAATCCTTGACTTTCGCGAAACAAAGCCTATCGTAATCGGGAAGTCGGCATCAAAAGTTAGGAGATCGGGCACATTCGTCCTAAGATGATGAAGACGTACCCTAATCAAGTGAGACCTCTGCCAAAGGGTGCGGTAAACTGACTAATCACTAGCTCTTAAGTCTACACAACTACCAAAAAGCAACAATTACCACACAGGAATCAAATTAAGTAGAGATTAGATTAGATGTGACCTTTCCCACTAGCATGCGTGGAAGGACCTAACTCCGAAATGATCAACGAGCTTCGGTCTCTCGTGATTAATAGTTTCAGGGTTTGGTAGACCTAGAGAAGCCTATTTCATGTGAATTATTCGCTTCTATGGACATAGGAGACAATTGCATAATTGAATATTATAAAGTCCAGCCCAAAAATTTAAATTTATAGGTAAAGGAAGACCACACGTATATAGATGAGCATGTAAGATCCGTTGTCAATCGGCGTAAAGAAATGCTTCGACGTTGAAAATACTTTCATTGTGCTTTAGTGTCGCGGAAAGAGATTTATTATCTTCTCGATCGAGGATCTCTTTGGGGGGTACCTTCGAGGGAATTGGAAACTCCTTTGAAGAGTTTCGATTTCCTCCGCGAAAAGTCGACAATTGTTTTTAATTTCTAAAATTATGGGAAATCTCAAAAGCTTCAGATATTTTTTTGAGGGGGAGGAGGAGTTCCAAGTTTAATGAATGGTTGGAATATTATTAAACACGGGAACACATGGTTTGGTTTGGGTCATGTAGAATCATTTAAGTTGGTGCTATTATCACACAGGAAACGAGATTAATCAAAATTAAGTAGAGATTATAGAAAGGGACAGGTCTGACAATAAGAGCCTAGCTAGAAGATAGATGAGGCTTTTTTCCCACTAGCATGTGTGAAAAGGACCTAACACGGAAACATGCGCGGCGACCTGTGGCTTCTCTCTGATCATGTAAAAATTTAATAATGTTTTAATAATTTTTTATTATTTATTTTTTTTTGTTCGCCTTTGGCAGACGTTGGCCTCGCCGACTGGCTGGAGGAGGAAGGAGAAAAAACAAAGAAAGAAAAGAGAAAGAAGGAAAAAGAAAATAAAGAAAATAAAAAAAATATAAAAAAAAATATTATCAAAAAATTGGCTATGCCAGCTTCGTCGCACCATGTTAGCAATTTTCATCCAAAATTGGCTGGAATGACTATATTTGCATGAATGCAAAGGTTTAGAACTAAATGATATGAATGCAAAAGGTTTATGATGAATTGACACAGCTACATTAGGTTTAGGACTTTTGGTAATTTTTCATTTCTGGGATTGGTGGACCACGGAGAAACTTCATTCACGTGAATAAATTACATGTTCTTATAGACACACAATTGATGTTGATGGAGACAATTTTGTAGTCCCGCATGGGAAATTAAAGATGCCTTTTGCTGCGTTCATAATATGCGTTCATTGAGGAGGCCCGAGGAAAACAGAGAAAAAAAATATTATAGAACATTAGAAAAAATTTCAAATAATGTCCATATCAGCGTTGGGCCGTTGACGTCGATGGAGACAATTTGTAGTTCGGCATGTGAAATAAAGATGCCTTTGTTGCGTTCATAATGTGCATTCATCGAGGAGGCCGGAGAAAAGAGAAGAAAAAATACGATAAAACATTCGAAAAACATTTCAAATAATGGTCCATATCGGCGTCGTCGGCAGGTGTCGCGTGGGACGATCGACATCGATTGGTAAAACGTGAAATGTTGTAGGACTTGATTGACAATCTGGAGTCTATCTTGTAGCCCTTCAATGGACCTGAAGTTCTTAAGAAAGAGTTTTCGATTTCTTATCAAAAATTCGAGAACCGAAATATATATATATATATATATATATATATATATATATATATATTCGAGTTCAATTGTAATAGCTGGAATATTAACAAACATGGGAGCACATGGTTCGGTATGGATCATATACCTAACGCTCACTTCTTTTCCTATGCAACTTTGAACGTGTAAAGGAGGGGGCAAACCAGATAGCCTATGCAACTTTAACCTTTATGTCACCATCGATCGAATCACGTAAGTAAGTCGCACAGTGCCGATGTTCAAGTTTGTGTACTATTATTATTATTATTTTTTTGCGATTTGCCCGGTGATATCCTAAATAAAGCTTCATGCTCAAACACAAGAAGGAAAAGAAGAGCTTTCGATCATCCTGTCGCTGGCCCATATGCCGGGAGGGGCTCTCCACAACAATAACAACGGCAATAAATGGCCACGGCACGTGTAAATCTAGAGTTTATGTGGCCAGCAGAGAGTACGCTCCTTCAGCACTTCAGCTGCATATTGGCCCCCCCAGAAGAGAACACCAACACCCACACAAACACATTACGGCGGGGGAAAAATTGTGTCCAGCATGCATATTGTGAGGTAGCCATTCAGGCTCAATATCTTTAATTTAGCTGATTTAATCTCCAAACTTTTGATTATTTGAAAATATAATTATTCCGATCAATTTTGAATGAAAATCGTTGACATTAATGGCTCTTACAATTTTTTTTCCTTTTATTTTGCCTTCCTAAAAAGTGGGGGGTATTAAAAAAAATTAGAAAACATAATTAAAAAAGTTGTCTAGTTACTGCCTTCTATGCCACATAGGGCGATGTGCGTCCATGTCATCGCGTTCTCGATAAAATCGGTCGAAATGGCTATATTGACAAATCCTAAAAAAGAAAAAAAATCATGAATAACTTAATTAAATTAAAAATTTTAGGGCAGAAAGAGCGCCGCACGTTTATGTCGTTGAAAACGGGAGTAAATGGAAGCACGTGGGACAATGAGGGTCCACCCCAGTTCAAACCTCGATGTGCACAGAAAGGTGCTCCGCGCGTGCCTCCTTTCCACCCGCCTCCCGTGGACCTCCCGTTGTGAAAAGGGATGGAGGGGGGCGTCAAATGCAATTGCACACGGCATTGAAGTCACGTAGATCGCGTCCTCCTTCGGTTGCGTGTCCATTCTTATTTCGCGTGGGGACCGAAGCCAATGAAATCTTCTTCTAATGAATCAACGGGGGCCATGCTTAACGATCCGTAGGTGGACGCGACATCCCTTTGTAAAACGATTTCTACGGACCGATTCGAGTGGATATGAACTTGCAACTATCGATTTGAGAGGGCGAAAAAAGAAAAAAAAAACTCAAATCTAGGAAACGGTGCGGCGTACTTTTTGTGACTTCGAATGTAATTGCTTCCTTAAAAAAAAATTCCATTACGAGGTCAGCAGAGAAAATTAGAACTTCTCTAAATCCAATTCCTATGTTCAAAGTTATTTTGATAATCCCATTAGATTCTCCGTATCACTCGAGATCGTGCATATATTCCGATTGATATGTTACCTTAAATAGCTAATAAAACTTATAAATAGGCTCCGTCCGTGTACTTTTTTTTTTTTCAATATCGAAATATATTAAAAATAGGTCTTCCGCATTTTTCTTAACTCCAGTCATAAAGGGTCGTGAGGTTACTTGAGAATCAAGATAACGGGGCGTGAGGCACGGCGCACCAAAGATTTGGTTAGGTTGGTCAAAAAGCCAAGACGACTTGTTCCTCTCTTTCTATAGTGCCGGCAAGCAATTGCCTCGCAGCCCTCCCGGGGCCAGTTAAAGAGAAAGAACACGACAGGGGACTTGCTAAGCACGTTCCCAATTAATCAAAAAGAGGACGGGATTGACAATTAGATCGTGCAATCCAAGGCGAAATTCGAAATTCTGTTTGACTTCGGGCGATCTGGTCTTGTGTATGGTTGACGCTGGATAATCAAAATCGGAGGAGGGCGAGATGGACGAGGAGCAGCAAAGGAGACAAGGCCAACAGTGTCGCGCTCGTGCGCGACGACAGTGAACTACTTCAAGAGCTGCTCGTGGCCAAATGTGTTGCGAGGATTCGTTCTCTGGGTGTGTTGTTGGCGTGATGCCACGTTTGTACAATGTTTGGACTTCGATTCATCGTATCAAAAATCTCTGCCGATCACTATATCGACCAGGTATCCTCGTCGTGTCCAGGTAGCCATCGCCGCTAGCCGTACTTGACGGATTGAACCCGAATTTGGTAATTAAAAAATTAGCTCGCGGTAATCCAATATGTCATAATCAATGTTCATCGTAATCTATACACATTGCTCATGTAATTCGAAAAAAAAAGAACGTCTACAATTTAGAAGACCAAAAAAAATCATAGCCTTGGAGGAATGATCGTTCAACTCCGCAACCAAGCCCTCTGGTTCCCGGCGTTATTCCCACCATCTTCGTCGCACTTCTTTTGCTCGTTCTCGCTCTCTTCTTTATTCGTTTCGCCTCTCCACTCTAAATATTCCCTCCACGAACCCCACCACGTCGAAGCCCCCCGCCTTGTCGCCGGTGTTGTCATTCCTTACCTCGAGCTCTTCCACCAGCGGGACGTACGGCGGCCGTTGGATCCGCAACACCGTGTCCCACCTCACCCCGCTGAAGAACTCGTGGCCCGTGATCCCCTCCAGCCCGATCCTCCGCCTCGGGTCCTTCTCCAGCAGCTTCCTGATCAAGTCCCGCAGCGCCGTCGTCTCTCCCACCAGCTCCGGCTCCTTCGTCAGGACACGGTAGAACGTCTCCTTCGGTTGGACCCGCGGAACGGGGTCGTCCCGTACAGCATCTCGTGTAGGAAGATGCCCAGCGACCACCAGTCCACCGCGAAATCGTGGCCCTCGCCAGGATGATCTCCGCGCACGTACTCCTCCGTCCCGACGAACGAGTTGGACTTCTCCGCCGCCGGGCCCGACTCGGCCGGGAAAGAGGAGTTGGGGCCGGGCCTGCTCGAATTGTACGAGCAGTCCGGCGAGATCCCCGAACGGCAGCATCCGGGGGAGCGGGGAGAATCGCCTCCTGGACTTAGCCGACTGCAGCTTGGGCGCTCGGTCGTGACGATCGGAGAGCATTGAGCGGATTTCGAAGATAGCTTAGTGGAGAGGTCGAAGTCGACGAGCATTATGTGGCCGTCCTATGGATCATCACGTTCTCTGGCTTCAGGTCTCTGTACACGATCCCCAAGCCGTGCAAGTACTCGAGCGCGAGAACCAATTCCGCCGCGTAAAACCTGCGCAACAGACAATGGAATCTGAGAAACAAATCGCGATGATTGGTGCTAGCGAGACACGACATTGCGATACCAGAACGAAATCGAGATTAGCGAAAATTCGAGAATCGAAAACCGAATCTCTGAGCGAGAAGGCCCAATCGGAACATGGAATCCGACTAAAAAGAACTGCGGAGATAATCACCTGATAATGTCGTCGGAGAACATCTTCTCAGTCTGCTTCTTCCTGAGAGAGTTGAGATCACGCCGCCGGGCAGTAATCGATGGCGTAGCCGACGATCCTCTCCGTCGACACGACGGCGCGGAGCTTCGGGAGCAGCGGATGATCGAACTGCCCCAGGACCTCCTGCTCGAAAGCGATCCTCCGGTACTCGTCGCCGCCGTCGGCGTTCGCCTTCGCCTTCGCCGACTCCTGTCGTTCTTCTTCTCGATGTTGTCCCTCAGTATCACCTCAGCGCACAGGTCTGGTCCAGCGCCTCTTCCCAGACCAAAAACACCACTCCCTTGGCACCGCGCCCGAGCGCGGAAACCACCTTCAAGCCTCGAGGCTCACAGCGGGGACCTGGCGTCCTCCGCCGCATCGCCGCCCATGACAAGAATCCGCCGCCTCGATCCGAATTCGGCTGCTGGGTCGGTCTCGCCTGGATCTGAAGAATTGGAGGAAGATTGCTTGCGCTCTCAATCGCCGGCCGCTTATATAGAGAGCGCGTGACGCTCTGCTCACTTTCTCAGAGGCGCGGAGAGCTTTTCCAATTTTCTTTTTTTTCATATTCCGTGGTGAAGAAGTTTGCGAAACGTAAAGTGGGAAGCGAAGGGGGCGGGAAGATGCGTGGGGCGGTCGGTCCTTTGACAACGTGTCGGGAAGCTTGGAGATTTGGTGACGTGGATTCATCCGGAGCGTGCGCTGGCGGACGCCCCGCAGGCAATAGTTCTGACGCTCGCATTGACGTCACAGAGGTCCGCTTCTAGAAGGAAGATCCGAACGCCGTCGTTTCGGTTCGGGCGCGGGTCAAACCCCTCGCTGGGTCAATCCTTTATTTAACTACTTTGAGGAATTTTCAGCTTCAAACCTGACGGGAGCTTCAGGAAAAGAACTTAATTTGAGCTACGTCGATGCCAAGTCAGTCGCTCCGAGCATGCTAAGTTTGAACGAACGCCGTTAAATTTCCGTCTGCCGTGCCGCGCAATATCTAAATTACCATGTAAGTTTCGATATAATTACATTAAAAAATTATGCACAGAATCACGTGTCGAAATTAACACGTTGTCTGGCATTATTTCAATTTAAAGAGATCGAAGCGCACATGTCACGAATTTCTAATTAGATTAAAAAAAATTCAAAATGCAAGAGTCGATCCAGACTAACAAAATTAATAAGTCGATACTTTGTTAGAAATGATTCTTCGCAAATCAGCATCGCACGAAATGTGAAAAAAAAGGGGCAACGAAAGAAGATGTTGTTCTATGGAAGATCGATTCGGATGACATTTTATGAGTTGCGACATTATTTGCATGACTTGCCAAACAACCATGAAAAGTAAATGTAGTGGGAGTTGAGCAGAAAACCGGAGGATCTCTTAATGAACCGGTCACGATCGCATGCCACGACTTAGAGGCCAACATGATTTCCTTTTTGGGGGTGGGCTCACTACGTGTCTCTCTCTCGAATTGATGCGCTGCGATTTCGGGTGGTCGGCCACAAAGGGCTTGCGATTCCTCAGTGGGATTTTTGTTCACTAAAGTCTTTGTTCTTGTGTTCTAGGGATGGCCCTTGCGTGGGAAGGTAATAACGAATGAAGGGTTGCGATCGAACCTTGAGCCAGCTTACATACTCGTGTCGCGTCGCATCAACGACTCGTTGCATTGGACGGTGAACTTGAATACGATATGGAGCACGCCTTCTCGCCCATTCAAATCGATTATTATATGAAAATGTGTAGTGATTGAAGGTGGACGTGGATATCGCTTTGAATGAGCATTCTAAAGATTTCTTATTTAGGGTTGCCCATAGAACTTATTCTTTACTAGGTCGGCAGTGGGATTCGAGTTCTCAAATCTTATGCATTTCGACCCTACTTATTGTTAGAAAGGCCCTTCCTTCTTAGCTCTTTCGATTCCTTACTTGATCTTTTAGTCGCATCAACAAAATAAGACAGATGAATCCCATTTTACCGGCACGGAAACAGAATGTGTGAAAATCGGATAGCGGGGAAAATCTAAAAACTTGGTCTTCTTCTCTTGGAAGAAGAATGGCAGTGTTATGTTAAAATTTTGCTGGTCTTCTTTTTTTTTTTTTCTCGAAAATTGTGAGGATGAAACAAATAAAGCTGGATAAACTTCACCTTCGATGGGAGAAGCATTTGAACCAACAATGGATGCATAGGCGAACTCTCATTAATTGGATCGATCCATCAACCCGCCGTTCACTCAACACTACTACAAACCGGAGCGGCATTGGCCGATGATGCCTTTGAAAGGGAGATGTTCGATCACTAGGGTTGAAAACCACCTATGTACCGAAAAGTCAATCAAAGGCAGCCGCTCTTCTAGCAGTTGAACAAGTGAATACAAAAGTTGCGGTCCATAAAATAGGAGCATAAAGATTGAAGACCTTTTAGAATTCACGAAGGTGCACTTAGATCTCGATGGTTGTATAAGAGCATAAAGTGGGATATATGTATAACGAATCGTCGAGAAGAGACTATTAGGAGATAGCCAACTTAGCCACTTTGCTTTCGCCCGAATGCTGCTTGTTCACGGTAAATAAGATGGCATGGAGCGGGGAGATTGGCCCATGAGTGAGAATTTGGGTTTGTAGCGGGATTAGTTCCCCCTATCGCGCAATGCTGTGGTCTAGTGTTGCTATGGATATGGCCAACGCCCCCAAAATTAATATACATATATCGATCTTGGTGGGTGAAACTTGAAAAGTCCAAATGGTGGTCTGGGCCTAAATGAAAAGAAGGTTGAAATCAGGGGGGTTGATCTTTAAATGATGTATTCAACAGGTTCTCCAGTGCAGTTGACTTTAAATCGTGGCCAACATAAACCATAGTCCCCCTAATGTCCAGTTAGTGGATTTGACCAAACATCTAGATTTCGGTGGGTAACATGTGTGTATGCTTAATGTACATATTTGTATGTACATATGTATTTTAGATCAAATAAAAGGATTCGAGTGTTTTTCACGAGTCTAATCGATTGATCTAACTCGTGTCCGTTGGAAAAGAAAAAAGGTCATATTTTGTAAGAGAAAGCTTTCTCAATTTTCATCTGGACAAAATCATTTACCCAAATCTATACGTTTCCTCGTAAAGTGATCAATCCTATCTCTACGTTATAGACATGTTTCTTCATATTCCTCGGATGGGTATGGCACATCCGGACGGACACCAATTGGATTGTGACGCATTGTAAACAAGTAAGCGAGAGAAAGATTTAAAAAAAAAAATGAGCATGAACACACGCACCAAAGACAAAATGTAAGAACGGCAAGACATGTTGGTAATCAGTTCAGAATCAACTCTAGAACGATTCAGATTCACTGTAAAAGAATTCGTAGAACGGTATAAGCAATGGAACAGATTTTCAACACGAAATTGAAATCGTGAGATCGACACTTGATATAAACCGAGGCCTGTGTTCAACACAGTTTCCTTAAAACAGATAGTTCCTCAACTCTGTGCTGAGGTTCGTGAAACATCTATCTCCCAGGATACAACGGTTAACAGCTAGGAGGTGAGCACAGAACCTCAGAGCTTTCGGCGAACTTGAAGAAATGGTGTTTTTGAACACTATCGAAAAACCAATGCAGGGAATAAGCAGAAAACAAAGCAAAACAGAGGAGAACAAAAACCCTTTGCACTGAGTCAGAATCTGAATGTGCGCTATTTCAAGAATGAGAAAACCAGTTATTATAAGATGAGTAGAGGGATATCCGAATAATATGGCGTAACAGTTTATAACGGTTGATTAAATCTGCGTTTGTAACTGTTGTAGCATAACCGACAATTAAATCTGCCGTTTGTAATGTTACGGTGTAAACGGTTGATTAATTCTGCCGTTTCTGGCATAATGGATGATAACTCTGCCATTTGTAAACTGCCGTA
>JAGVVM010023632.1:0-11916 GCA_019149425.1 Psidium friedrichsthalianum | reverse complement strand
TTCACTTAATTGATCAAATGGCATTGTTATTGTGATTTTCCCAAAAATCCAACTTTACTGATTAAGTGACGATTATATAGAACAAGTCACACAAGCTAGATGATCCATCCCGAAATTAACGCACAACAACTTATGATATAAAGCATTCTCATTTTTCTTCATTTTATAAATAATTTCCTGATAAGTCATTTAAAAATTATCTAGATATTAGAGACTTTATCCTTAAGGAACTTGTTAAATAAATAAATAATAAATTATTGCAATTTTTCATAGCACTAACTTTCATCGTAATATGAACTCGTTTAGTTATCCCTTGGACTCTTATATTACTATAATCAATAAATAACTTCAAAGGTAGACCTCATTCAATGATTGAACATAAAGTTATGACATTCTAGATAGATTATCGGGCAAGGTGATGCTTAAATCATATGAATTATGTGAGAACATCGACATGTATAAGATACAAAGGTCGCGTAATTTATTTTTTTTACACAGGTTACGTTTGTAAACTTCAATTTGGATAGGTAATTAATCGGAGTGGGTTGTTTGAAAAAAAAATACATTAACACATAAATCAAGTTTTTGAGAAAGAAATCCTTAAAATGTAACTAATTACTTCCGGACATAATGCGATATGAACAATCATAATCTAGAGTTTTTGCGGGAGAAGGTTGCATAAAGAGACAGCATACCCTATAATGTATTTTCCAAAAGGACATAAATGTGCTAAAAAAATATAAGAAACTTATAATTCATTTATGATTTTATCATCTTTCTTGCAGAAATGTTGATAAGGGAAGAAAATATTTTCTCTCTTCTTAGGGAGGTGGCGGTGGAAACGGTAGACTCCAATCAACTTCAGTTGGCTTGGGTAGCAGGTATAGAGTAGTCTCCTGCACTTGGAGAGAGTCATCGAAGCTTCGGTTGCTCCTGCATTGTTGATCAGTGCTTCGTACAGTGTCTTTAACCGACTTGTCGGTAATGTACCTCTGATTATAGACACTGTGGAAAGAATATCTTTTGCACTTTAGTTGTGTAATGCAGATTTGTTTAGTCACTTTGTATGATTCAACACGCGACCTACTAATTTTAAAATTGTTAATTACTTTCCTGTCAAATTATTTAGTATTCGACGGAAATGCTATGAATTTTATCAACAAAAAAAAATTAAAAGGGTGGAGTGCACTGTATAAATGCAACGGAAACTATATATCTTATAATTGAAGATAACCCAATTTTTCTTTGTTAGTTTTTACAATATACTCCTAGATTTTGTTAGCCCTAATTTGCTAGTTTGATAGACCATGGTGTTCAATTTTGATCAAATGATTCTCTTATAAACCATGAGTCACGAGTTCTTCAACATATCGACGGTTGAGTTTAAAAAGATTGATGTATGGAGAAGCTCGCAAACAAATATATGTTTTTCTAATTAGGAGTCGAAGTTCGCTGAACCTGCCCAAAAAGGCAAATTAGTTTCCTTCTCGAACCTGCTCTTTTGAGTTAGACCTCCTAGGTCCAATCAATTTTATATGAAACGGCATAGATACTTAGGATTCATTTCCAATATTTAGGCTGGATATCATGTTCGGCCTGCCTATTGATTCGGTTCAAGCACAATGTCTTCATACTCATAGATATCCATGTAATTGCACCAATAACCAGAGAAATTACATCATCAGAGTACCTCTACATGAAATTAGAGCCAATCCAGTAGCTCCCAATCCAAATTGGGTCGTCCAAACTTGCTGTCTCGCATTGATTGGAACTTCCTGCATTGCCTGCTACTACTCCTGACAATGATGCATCTCTACCTCCACCTCCTCTGCCTCCGCTGCTACAAGCGCCGTCGCCACCCTGGATTGTTGTCTCTCCAGCCACCGCTTCTGGTGTCCGGCGATCAAATGCTCGAGAGTTCCCAGACACCACATACACTCGGCATAACGTGAACTCACGCTTCAGCTGTAAGTGCATTACTTCTAGTAGCTCAAACACAGAGAAAAATGTTTGTTGCATTTTCTTTAAAGTCTAAGTAAAAACTAAACTACAGACGAAATGAGAATACTCTGCAAATGCACAGCACTGGTAAAGTACACGATGGAAATCAATACAAGAACGATTTTTTCCAAGTGAAAATTGGATAACCTAGTTGTCCTACACGCGAAGTTATTGTATCCTTTATATGTTTGAAAAAGTTGAAATAAGGGCCAACTTTCTTGATAGCATGTTCACCTTGGGAATGGAGATATTGGTGCCCGTGGAATTAGGATTGCTCGGCGAGAGTTCGATGGCCCTGTACTCGCTCAATTTCCAGGGGGTCTTTCTTCCTGTGGGAGCTTTTCCCACGTAGAAAACCATTGATTTCTTCACGCCGATTACCTTGTTGTCAAACGAGTAAACATAACCGGTAGACCCGGTGGCCTTCCAGTAGCTGGGGCCATGGTCCGGCTAGGCCGCCCTCCTCTCGCCTCCCTCTCCTGCATGGGCGCGAAGAAGAACCACTGCTCTCTGTCTTCTCTGCACAGCTCTCCTGCAACCTCTGCCAGAAACCAAATAAAATATGCGGAAAGGAAAGTTCACTGGTGATGCGCAACAAGATTTGAAATTTTCAAGAACCCAGTGTAGTGCATAGTTCAATTAAGGTAGGAGATGTGAAAGAATCGCGTGAGCATGTGGCGGATTGTGTGTTACGTGGGAGATTCCATGGCTCAGTGTCGAAAATGTCGAGCACTGGGATGACACGGTGAAGATTGTCCTGCTTAAGGCCGTGAAGCTGGTTGTGCAAGTAGAACGAAATGAGCTCTTCCTCAGTTGGATAGAACCTGAATCCTGTCAGAGACTCCCCCATATCCCCTTTTTTGTGTCCTAGGGTTTCAAATTGGATCAGTAGCGAAAGGTTCTATGTCGTTGAACCCGGGGAAGAAGATAAAGTTATAGTTGGGTGAGGGGAGATATCTGAGTTAGCTAGTCAATTACGTATATATAGGGATGAAGTGCAGGAGGAGAGTGTTGAGATGATCTAGGGTTTCTGAAGGAGAGAGCTCAGGAGAGAGGAGACCAAGACGACTGAAGTGAGACGTGTCTTTTGACAAAAAACCACGCGGTTAAGTCAAGGACGAGACTCAAGTCCCAAAAAAAAAAAAGGGTCAAGGACGAGACAGAAACGAGCAATGACCAACGCTTCCGAGCCGCAGTTCTTTCTCCACGATTTAGCCGCGAAACGAAGGAAATGGCTTTAATCATAAGTGCTTGACCTACATTTGAAGAACAGAAATTTCCTTTCAACTCTAGAAAAGTTTTCTTTTCCTTACACTTTTAAAAACACTTAACAGCCATACATATACAAGTTTTACCTAAACTTCCTCCTACAAATATGGTAACAAGATATTCACAAATAACAAAACGATTCCTTCAATATGGTGCTAATCTATTCCTAAAATACACCAATTAGCTAATTGACAGCTCACGCCAATACTCCCCCTCAAGTGGGTGAAAAAATGTCTTTGATACCCAACTTGAAAAGTGAGCTTTTGAAGTCCCTTCCAGATACAGCTTTAGTTAGCATGTCTGCTAGTTGATCGCTTGATCTGATGAACGGAATTTGGATGATCCCTTCTTCCAGCTTCTCTTTGATGAAATTACGATCAATCTCCACATGTTTAGTTCGGTCATGTTGCACAGGATTTTCAGAGATACTTATAGCTGCCTTATTGTCACAAAAAGTCTCATTCCTGTTGTTGGAGGGTAACCCAGTTCAGTCATCAACCTTTTTAACCAAAGCAGTTCACATATCCCTTTTTTAACTCCTCTGAACTCAGCTTCTGCGCTTGAAAGGGACACGATTTTTTGCTTCTTACTTCTCCATGTAACAAGATTTCCTCCCACCAAAGTAAGATAACCCGAAGTTGACCGCCTATCAGTAACATTTCCTGCCCAATCTGCATCACTATACCCTTCTATATCCAAGTGACCATGCTTTCCGAAAAACAAGCCTTTTCCCGGGGCTGCCTTCAAATATCGCAAAATTCGAACAACCGCATCCATGTGATCCTTTTTCGGAGCATGCATGAATTGACTTACCACACTGACCGCGTATGCAATGTCAGGCCTGGTATGAGATAAATAGATTAGTCTTCCTACAAGACGTTGGTACCGATCTCGATTTGCATGAGTTTGATCTGGACTGTCATGAAGCTTATGATTCTGTATTATCGGAGTATCAGCTGGTTTGCACTCCAGCATTCCGACTTCAGAGAGAAGATCTAGCACGTACTTCCGTTGAGACAAGAAAATTCCTTCTTCCGATCTCGCTACTTCAATCCCTAGGAAATATTTTAACTCTCCAAGATTCTTCATTTCAAAGTCACCATTCAGTCTAGACATGAGTCTCGTACTCTCCACATGATCATTGCCTGTAATGATGATATCGTCAACATATATAATGAGAAGAGTTATCTTCTCACCTCGCCGTCTCAGAAACAAGGTATGATCGGCATTACTTTGCTCATATCCATATTGCTTCATAGCCAAACAAAATCTTCCAAACCATGCACGGGGGGATTGTTTCAGTCCATAGAGTGACCGTTCCAATCTACACACAACATTCGGGTTGCCATCACACCTATATCCGGGTGGGACTGTCATGTAAATTTCTTCTTCCAAAGTTCCATGAAGAAATGCATTTTTTACATCAAGCTGATGTAAGGGCCAATTTAAATTAGCTGCCAAAGACAACAGAACTCTCACAGTGTTTAATTTTGCTACTGGAGAGAATGTTTCTTTATAATCAACTCCATATGTCTGTGTATACCCTTTGCCACGAGTCGTGCCTTATATCTCTCAACGGACCCATCCGACTTATACTTTATCGTGAAAACCCACTTGCAACCCACTGCCTTTTTTCCCGTTGGAAGAGTTACTAGTCTCCAAGTTCCATTCTTTTCTAAAGCTTCCATCTCCTCCTTCATGGCTGCTATCCATTTAGGATCCTTCATAGCATCCTCCACTCTCTTGGGAACAGACTCAGCTGAGACATTGGCAATAAAAGCTTTGTATGTTTCTGATAATCTTCTTGTTGACACATGGTTGGCTATAGGATACTTGGATCTTCGATTTTTGACTTCGGGAGAGTATCTATCAGGTGCCCTTCCCCTGTTGTGCCTATCAGGAAGGACATACGTCTTGCAACTATTTAAATTATCACAGAAAGGAGAAGAAATGGGTACCTCAGGATCATTCGCAGGAGCTTGGTCGGATACTAAAGAGGGAGATGGATGGATAGAAGTTTGTTCTATAGCAGCATTGTGGTCTTTTCCCAAATCAACTTGTTCTGAAACCTCCTGAAAATCTGCTTGAAGCCCACCATTGCCTGATTCTGTCTGTTCGTCAATTGCAAGGTGCGGTACTTCCACCGTCGGCTGTGCTAGTATACTGCACTCCATTGTAGGCTGCAGTATTGATTCGGGGATGTTTACCGTAGGCGACGGTATATTAGAGATATCCCACCATTTTTATCCAGCTCTTCTCCCTCGGTACTAATACTCAATTGTGATGCTGGATAAAAGAGTTCAGATTCAATAAAAGTAACATCAAGTGTGACATGGATCTTCTTGGTGCTAGGGTTGTAACATCGGTATCCTTTCTGGTTTGATCCGTATCCAATAAACAGGCACCTTTCTGCACGTGAATCCAGTTTGGTCCTTTGATTCTTATGCAAGTGAATAAGAGCCACACATCCAAAGACTTTCGGAGGTAAACTCAAAACACCAGGAAGCTCCACATGATCGGCAAGGCTTTGCAATGGAGTTCGGAAATTTAACACCCGCGAGGGCATTCGATTCATTAGATACACTGAAGTTACTACAGCAGCATCCCAAAACCTCTTCGGAACATGACTCCCTATAAGAAGAGCTCTTGCGGTCTCAAGAATATGTCGATTCTTTCGCTCAGCTACTCCATTCTGTTGTGGTGTTTGAGCACAAGAGGTTTCATGAATGATGCCATACCGATAAAAATACGCATCAAGCTTGTTGTTCACATATTCCCCCCCATTATCTGTTCGAAGTACTTGAATCTGTCCATCAAACTGTGTTTTAATCATCACATGGAATTTTTCAATTATAGCAGTAACCTCATCCTTGTGTTTCATTAGATATAGCCAAGTCATCCTAGTGCAATCGTCCACAAATGTAACAAACCATCTAAAACCAGAAACTGTAGGGATTGGTGACGGTCCCCACACATCAGAATGAATCAAAGCAAATGGTTTTGTTCTTTTATTGATACTAGGAGGAAAACTAACACGATGACTCTTTGCCTGAATACAAGTTTCACATGTGAATAATGACTCTGATATATGACGAAATAATTCAGGAAATAAAATCTTCAAGTACCCAAACGAAGGATGCCCAAGTCGACGGTGCCATAACCAAACCAAGCGTCTTTCTCTGTCAAGATTACCCTGAGTATGTAAAACATGACCTGACTTTGACCCGAAATCATCTAAAAAATATAATCCATCCCTCTTAGTACCACGTCCAATAATCTCCTTCGTGCGAATGTCCTGGAAAAGACACAAATCAGGATACATTAGAACACAACATTGTAGATCTTTGGTAAGTTGTCCCACAGACAATAACTTATTTGATAAAGAAGGCACTAGCAATGTATTTGAAAGAGACACAGATTTCGAGAGTGTAACATCCCCTGCTCCAGTTACACTAGAACTGTGACCATTTGCATTTGTAATCCAGTCCCGCATTGGAGAAGTTATTGTTGCAAGATCTTGAGAGTCAAAGGTCATGTGATCGGTCGCCCCGGAGTCAATAATCCATCCAACATTCTTATCCAAGTGAGAGGCAGAAAGAGCACAACCTGAATTACCTTCAGTGTCTTCAATTGGTTTTTGATCTGGTACTAACGAAAAACCAGTACCTCCAGAGACTAAAGCGGCTTGAGCACTTCCTTTTCCTGCCTCTTTTCCCGCCTTCTTCTTTTTCTGTAACTCTTCCCACCACTCAGGATACCCGTGGAGTTTAAAACAAGTATCCTTCGTGTGTCGTGAATTCCCGCAGTGAGAACACCCTCCAGAGATATCGGTTGATTGTTGTGCACCCCTTTTTGGTCGAATATCTCGATTCGGTGTTCCTCTTGTCGTCAAACGGAATCGAGAGTCTGCCCCTCACGTCGAGAGATCATAGCCCCACCCGAGATTCCATGTTCTCCGGATGAGAGCATCACCGTTTGTCGAACATCCTCCCGTCTCACTCGAGCATATGCTTGCTCTACAGTGGGGAATGGTTGCATTTGTAGAACATCGGCTCTAACCTTGTCGAGTCGATCATCCAGTCCATCAAGGAAGAGATACACTCGATCTTCTTGAACTGTAGAGTTATATCTCGCAATATCACCAGCACACGTCATGGGGTTTGGTCTGCGAAAATCAATCTCTCTCCAGAGAGCCTGAAGATTGTTATAGAAGGTTTCGATTGGTCCTCCATTCTGTTTCAATCGCGACACTTGCCGCTTCAAATCATATACTTGGGACGTATCAGTCCCATCAAAATAGGTTGTTGCCACTGACTCCCATACTGCTCTTGCCGTAGGGAATCTTATAAAATTTCCGATCAACGCGGGTTCCATTGAGTTTATGAGCCAACCTTTCACGGTGGCATCTTCAGTTTTCCACTTCCGGAAAGCAGGGTCGGTCTGAGCCGGTTGTGGAATGTCACCAGTTAAGTATCCCAATTTGTCTTTGCCGGAGACGTACATCTCGACAACTTGGGACCACAAGCCATAATTCATGCCGTTGAATTTAATGGCGATAGCAGGGGCAGAATTTTCTGTCGATGATGGAGGACTCTGCTGTGCTGCAAGTTGGTTCATCGCAGCCGTAAGACTTTCAAGGATTGCTGTGGCTGTCGATCCTTCACTAGGTTGTGGTGTTGCTATGGCCTTCCCTCCATGGTGTATAGCAACGGGATGCAGTCAATAATTGACGTACAGTACCCCAAGGATCAAACCCTATGGCTCTGATACCATGAAGAACAGAAATTTCCTTTCAACTCTAGAAAGTTTTCTTTTCCTTACACTTTTAAAAAACACTTAACAGCCATACATATACAAGTTTTACCTAAACTTCCTCCTACAAATATGGTAACAAGATATTCACAAATAACAAAACGATTCCTTCAATATGGTGCTAATCTATTCCTAAAATACACCAATTAGCTAATTGACAGCTCACGCCAATACATTTTCCTCCACAGTTTCAAGAGCTACCTCACTCAGCTTTCAAAGTCCAAAACATGTAAAAGTAAGGATCTTTTAGGATTTGATGCTACAAAAATTGATGTGCACGAGTGATTTTTCCGTTTTTCGGTCCTCAAAAATAAATGAGTCAACATTCACCACTGCTCGAAATACTTGTTCGATATATTTTCAAAACATTGATCGCACACAACACGAGAAAACGGTTGACTATTATTAAGTGCTGCAAATTGATGTTGTATCATAAAATTACATCATAATCATTCTAAGAACTCGTGTCTAATTAGAGAAAGCAATTATTAGAGATGCAAACGGAAGACAGCAATTGGAATTCTTATTTGTGTTTGCTACCGATGCTGGTGATTGCATGCTTCATAAAGATGCTGCTTCTTAGTTGTTTGTAGTTTATGAATGCTCATTAAACGAAAAGATACTTTTAGATATTTTTCGTTGGTCAAAAAGATACTTTTCGTTTGACTTCGTATCTAATGCGGTTTGACAAAAACTGACATATGTTTTTCTTTACTGTGTCCAAGTTGGGATTGTGAAATTAATTACGCAATTGTGGGCAAGATAATTATGTCTCTTGCGCATTCCAGCCAAAGAAGAGGGAAGATAAAAAGAAGAAGAGGTTGTAAAGAGGAAGTTTATCGCAGGTCTTTTACGCGGGACCTCCTGGGAAGAGAGGGCTAATGGTTGTAAGACTCTCTTGATCAGGCCTTAAGCACGAGCCTCCCCAGCCCATACAAATTGCTTTAGGGAGATAAAAATGAGATGACATTATAGGGTGGTCACAGACATGTGGTCAGTGACATGCCATCCGAGTCGCCACCCAATTATTTTGGTAGGCATATGATTGGAAAATCGTACGCGCACTTGTCAAAGATCGTCGATTCTGCGAAAACATGAGAACGATGTTCGAGGATCGAGGACTTATTTATGTGATTCATCGACAACTCACACTTTAGGTACTTTACGTTAAGTGATTTCATAGTCTATAGCATTATGCGAGTTTCTAGGTAAGAATAGTCCTAAAAATATAAAAAGAAAAAAAAAAAAAAAAGTTCATGTAGGTGGGATAATTATGATCTCTCAATCACAAATTATGAAAATAAGGGGCGCCGTTTAAAGAATCAACAATACGGATAAATTGCATCATACATAGCTTCTCAAGTGACCAGATGAAAGCGTAAAAGATACCATAGGGCGTTAGAGAACGTCACCAAATGGTTTAGGGTGATTTGAACAAATTCGGGTCAATTGACAAGAGACAAAAATGGTCATTTTTTCTGAAGGTTCAGGAACTTAAAATGTGAAAATAGTCAAACCAATTGAATATAGTCATTCGTATTTGTTCCAATTTTGGAAATTTTTCGAATTTTCTGGAAATTTTAGAATTTTTTTTTACGAATTTTCCTTTTTTTTTGCAATTTTCGGATTTTCATATTACTTTGAATTTTTTGTATTAATTTCGAATTGTTTGGGTTGGACCGAGCCTAGAAACCCGAAGACCTGGCCCAAACCACTCAGATTGAAAACCGGTTCTCAACAATGACCTAGCTTTGCATTTTTTTTTTTGCATTTTCTGAATTTTTAAGGTTTTTATTCTTTTTTTGTAATTTTCATGGCCCTAATACTAACTAAGGGCACGAGCGCCACGTTGGCTAATCCATGGGTGTTGATCAAGCTATGAAGTCTACTAACCAAATCAAACGGTGGTGGATGGGTGTGGGATATCCAAGGACCGTCTAATAAAATTATAATTCATTTCAAAAATGATGTTTATTTCTAAATTCGGATCGGACACTGATGCTAACTCGTGTCCATCCCAGTCTATTAATATTGTTCATTTTAAAGCTTGATATCACCAAACGGATTGTGACGCGGCTGTACATGATTGCCAACGTTTTCAAACTTGTTGGCAGTCAACTGGTCACGGTCAGGCCTGAGAAGATGATCGGAAAGTCCACAGTTTCTGCCAATCGCTAGAAATATCGCTAGCAAAGCACACCGTGACCAAGACGTGAACAAACTGTCAATTTCACGCCAAACCGACTCATCATCCTAAGGCTACATGCTCGATTCGCGCTGAAAAGTACTAATAAACCACACCTAAAACAAAGGCTAGCCAAAAGCATAAATTCCGTGTGAATTTTAGATCAGTATTTTTACGTTTAAAAAACTGGAAAACTTGATCAAACAGCATCAAGAGAGGACTAGATGAATTACCTAGTCAACCATGGAGGTTAAGAATGCTAGAAACAAGCTATAGGAACCTAGGAGGTCAAAGGCGGGGCTCAAATTCAAGGGTTATTGCAAGAAATAAAAAAAAGAGGTTAGATCGTTGATCAACGAGTGTAAGGAGTGATTTTGCGTCAAAAATTAGGAACATCAACACGCATACTTCAAATTGGAATTATTTAGTGACCGAATATTCGAACAATTATCGAAAATTATGCAAACAAACGTGCATCTTCATGAAAGGTTGTCGACATCGAAAATGCATAGCCAAAGTGCAAATTCTTCCATTTTCATATAATTGCTCAACATTCTCCCTCACACTTAATCTGGTACGACCGACACATGGGCAGATTGTGTGGAACCCATCATCAATTATTCTAACGTTGAATGGCTAGTAAAGGGTGTGGTTTAATATTGTAATTGGATCTAACAAAATGTCAACCAATCCACACTCAACATGACCATGGATGACATTAGCGTAATATGTGTGCATAAATATGTCAATGCACGGGGACGTATGGAAAAAATTTGGCAATACAAACTATCGTCAGAGTAACTATGACATGATAATTCTAGCCAATATGGATTGGGACATTGAAACATTTGTCGACATCACACGTCCGATGTTTTCGGAGGCAGCACCTCAGTGCATGTGGTTGAATGGGTGGTCGGAGTGATGATCCAAAGTGCGAAAGAGAAGAACAACTTGATCGAACAAATTAATATATAATGTTATATATATAATGAAAAAAAAAAGTGACAATTAGACTGAAAGAGAATTCCTTCAAATAAAATCTCAAAACTCTCAATGGACATGTATGTCCAGTGAGGCATTGAGTTAAACGCTCAAGAATACAGTATTGCAAACACGGACAACTCATAATTTTGGCTTTACGATGAATCAAAGAGACGACTCATATTAATTCCATATTACGCTTTCCTAATCTTTCCAATAAGTTATGATAAATATGGTTTGGTTGGATAACAATCATGGTGATGACAAAATATTTACATTTACGCAGGTCAATATAAGATATGAAAATCCTGTTGTGATACACCGCAACCAGAAATATATGATGACCGAATATTAAAACGATGTACGTCAAGAGAAGAATTATATGACAAATTATTCCTTAGTTTCAACGAATAAGTTATGTAATTTGGTTTGGCTGAATACGACTAGAAATGGCAAAAAACTCATTTATTTGATTATTGGGAGCAATAAGAATGGACTTAAAAAAGAAGAAAGAAGATGAGAGTGAGATATGAGTCCATTACCAATTTTCATCTATTAACTTTATTTCTCCACAGGAAAGTGATGAAATTCATTAAAACAAAAAGAAAAGCAAGAGCAATTAAGCCACTGAAAAAAACTTTATCATATATAGAATTTGTTACGTACGT
>JAGVVM010023631.1:0-10410 GCA_019149425.1 Psidium friedrichsthalianum | reverse complement strand
TCTCCCCCCCGGCCACTTCGTCCCCCATTATCTCCCCCCATCTGCTTCACCCCTCCCCTCCCCCTCCCCCTCTCCCCCTCCCCCCTCCGCCCACTTCCCTGCCCCCTCCCTCCTCCCTTTCGACCCCCCTATCTCTCCTCCCCTCGGGCCCTTCTTAGAACTTCTACAAACTTCCAAAAAATGTCAGAAACTTTCGCACAATCATGAAAAACTTCTGACAAACTCAGGAAAACCCCTTCCCTAGTTTGACCCGTTTTCACATTTTTGACTTTCCGACCCGACCAAAAGAGAAAAAATGACAGTTTTGCCCTTCTGGTCAATTTCGATACAATCCTTCCAAATCACCCATGGAATCCAATTGATGTCTTTTCTAGGTTTCTAGGACCCCTTTTGTGCTCATGTTGACGTGATTTGATATGATCGTGTGGACATTCCGAATTTCGATTGTTGTACGATAAAAATTAAATTTCGAGATTGAGAGACAAATTTGTGACATCGCCTTGAAAGGCGTGAAATGAGCAGTTTAGCTTCAAAGTGTCTAAAGGAAGGGCAAATTGAAAATTTGCCATCTCGCTCCCGTATTGTGCCTGGAATCCTGGCTAGAGAGTGTAAGTCATTTTTGTGAGGCTAGAAAATTAGTCGACGAAATCAAAACCGTAGTTTTTTCGGATACGCGATTCCCAATCAACATCGATTGAGCCCCTCCCGGTCCTGAAATTTCCACGAATTTCGAGAAATGTCCTCGTCATCTCTTTTTGAAAAATTGACCAGCTTTGACCGAAAATATTGAGGCCCCAAGCTTTAATCATTCCAAATTCACTGATATCCAAAAATCAGTCGATTCGTTCAGCTTACGTCGCTTTCCGGATGATTTAAACTCAATTTATTCATCCTAAGATAATATCTCTCTCTTCTCCTCTTCTTTTTCCTCTCTCACCAGCAGATTCTCTCTCTTCTCTCTCTCTAAATTCGGACCTCTCTCTCTCGCTCTCCATTTTCTGTCTGCCAACTTCACCTGACCGTCGACGGACAATCCGACCGTTGGATCATCGCGATTTTTGAGTATTTTTAGTTATGTCTTGTTTTCTTTTCCAACTTGATCACTCGGGCGATCCGATGTCCGTTTGGCCTTCTTCGAATCTACTTTGAAATTTCGGTCGACGAAACCATTCTTTTGGTTACCCGAATTTGATATAGGGCTCATATTGATATACCTGTTGACCCCATCGACCTCCCCCCTCAGCCATTTTCATGTGAAAATATGGATTTTCAGCTCGTGGAACCACCCCGTTCATCCCTTGACATCCCGGTTTTGGATGAAATCCACCGGATCCTCGTCCGTCCCTTTTTCAGTCGCCGACGTACGCCACGAACCGTTTTCCACCGCTTTCTCAGCTCCGTTTTCACCTCTTTAGGTAAGTTAAACCTCTACTTTCTCGATTAGAATATTGTACATGGCCATGGACTAGCTCTAGGGTCCGATTCGAGGTAAATCGGTTTTAGAAAAATTGCGGAATTAGCGTATTAGCAAATTATTTTGTGGGTTTGTGGCTAGATATTTTATTTGGGCTTGGTATAGTTGCTGCTTGTCTGGATATTAGGCTGTTGTGTGATTGAGTAGTCCCGCGAAGTTTTGGATCCGAAAATGGATTTTTTGTACTTTATTCAAAAACGGGCCCAATATTGTTTTGAAAGTCAATGTTTCACGACCCACGCACACTGTTCATTAGTGCTGCCCAAGTTAACTTTTGAATTGAAAGTGACATGTTTTTGTGAGTCCCGTGTGGATCGAGTATCGAAAAATGGGTTTTTTGGAGCATTTTATGCAAAACCGGGCCCGAGCAATATTTTTAATATTCTATTTCAAATATTTGGGGCCCGTATTCCTGTTCAAATAATATTTGAGGAGAAATTGGATGTGTTTGATTTAAATGCCTGATTATTTATATCGAGCCATTGATTAGCGTTTTCGAAATCTTGAAATTGTGGTCCCGATTGGACCTGATTTGATATTTTCTGCACTGCGGTTTTCAATACTTGCGTTGAGACCTGAGAGTTGGGTCTGAGGGTGTTTTGTATTCTGAGAAGGGATTTAAGAGTTAGCTTGCTGAGATGTGTTCTCACGGGTGATTACCCCTTATTTTTCAGACCTTAGGACATAAGCATGGTAAGGGATACCACAAGATTTGATATCCAGGTGGCGGAGTACCAGTTGGCAAGGACATTGATGGTGAATCGGTAGTTGCTGAAGAATGTGGTCGCCCTGGATTAGTTGTTGTTGTTGATATTTGTAAAACCGATATTGATGTATAATATGGCCTGAGAATGTGTAACATATGAAGTGTTTATGGTTGGCTAGTCCTTGCTCATTTGTTGTCAGGTGTAAGGTATCGCTTCCGCTAGCACAAAATTTGGATATTAAGGTTTCAAGGTCGCGATAGTCATGGGATGTCGCATGTATCGACCGTCGTTGCGCAGATGTCGCGCGCTCGTGGAGGTCGAGGCGTGACAATTCCTTGACTTGCGCACTTATTCCCGATTGTGATTGATAAGACAGATACTCCCATTTGCATGAACCCGCTAGATTTTTAGGACTTACCTTGCCCAAAAATTCCTGCATGAATTCCATAAATTAGGAAATCATTCAACTTAGGCATCGAAAGGCGTCGACCGATGAGTCGACGTAACTAAGTCCCTGAGCCCTTTCTCTGGTTTTTGGCAAAACCGAACGATCTCTTCCAAGCGCTCGCTAGAGTTTTCATCATACCATCCAAAAATGATTGGTGGCAACTCCTATCTCAAGTACATTGATGCCACATGTCATCCGACCATACTAAGGTCAACTCGATTTTAAATTTTCCTGATGCGATTTGTATGAGCCTGGGAGGGCCCAGCTAGGTCTCATCGATATCCCAAAACGGCCTAGCAATCCATTAGCCCCCCTTTTCGGGAGGGATCGCGACAGCGCGACAATCTATTCTACCATCTGCATTAATTTTTAATCACTTAATGAGAATAGGATGAAATGCATGATATACTCCCCATATGTCAAATGCACGTGCCATGAACAATTCACCATGTAGATGAAGAATATATATATATATATATATATATATATATATATATATATATAACAAAAGAAATACGCTCAAAAAAGGAACGAACTTACAGCCATTTTCCGGTGAAAAATGAAAGATGTTTTGTTTTTAAGTTATCAACTGTCAGAGATATACGCATGAGATAAAGTGAGGATAATACTCTTAAAAAATTCAAAATGGAAGGTATGGAACCTATGGCCAAGGCTCTCAACGATCCGTATATAGCAGATCCCCCCCAAGAGCACTCTCCCGAGGGTTAGAAACGCTAATCGGGATAATGAGAGGGAACGATACGAAAATCTCAAGTGCAATCAATCACGAGATTCTTTCGCACCATTTTCCTATATAAGGTAAACCTAAAGGGGTTGTAGTCGAGGTTTGACCGCTAGTGTATGCGATGTGTCGTGATCGCCAAAAGATGCAGTACATGCACAACAATTTTAATCAAAACACCGCTTCTATATAACATTCATAAGTATCATTCCGAACACCAACCTATAGAAAACAACATCAACAAACACTTCACTTTTTATTCTCCCATCTGCAAAATCATTTAACACATAGTTAGGGACTTACCTAGAGCCCAATTGCCAAACAAAAATGCGATTTTTCATGAGATTATGCCTAAGTCCACTAAGCTTTTAAAATTTCAAAAAAAAAAAATCAAGTACTCCAATTAGTGCTTTATTTTTTTGAAAAAAAAAAAAAACCAGTCCCCAGCAGAGTCGCCAAGCTGTCGTGACCTAAAATTTAGTGAATTTTAGGTTAATGGATTATCAGGTTAACCAAATTAAGTAACCTAATTCGGACACTCCCTCGCTCATATCGAACGCAACTTTGGTTCATATTAACATACGAAGATTTTCAATAGGAGTCTCCACTAATTGTTCTTGGTAGATCGATTAAAACCTAAGTAATTAGCGAGATAACTAAATTACTTCTACGAATCAAAGATTCAAAGTCCGGAGACTTGATTACGCTAGATTACTCTAATGTCTTTCCAGTACCATTTTATTTCATGAAAAATTATTTGAGAAGGCAACATTAATCGATTTTAATATAGTCACTAACAAAAGCTATCATGCGGGTACACAAACAATTAATTGAATATCCAGAAGCCAAGTAAGCTCAGGGAGTATGCGCCACACAATATATTTTTCGTTAGTTTTCGTTCTTTTTTTATGAATGCATGAAAAGTTGTACTATATGCAATGTATAAAATTACTCTAAATGCAATAGCATAAATTAAATGCAAATCTAAAAAATTCAAATGACATGACATAAAATAACATGACACAAAATGACATAGCAAAGATGACGCTGCAAATATGACGTGACAAAAAAAATATGATGACGTGGTATATATACGAATATTACATACGGATTCTGTGCAGTGTTATGATCTCCAACATGTGACTCGACCTACTGAGTTTGATATTTGATAATGTGGAAAATCAAAATACAAAAGATGAAATACATGAGATCTTTACACCACCAAGTAGGAGGTAGAGCTTACCGCAACCTGGGGTTCGAATTTTTAAGCGAAAAGTGCAGAAATTGTAATACGAATACGACATGTGGAATATGAAGATATACATGCAAATACGGCATGCTAACATAGACATACGGATACGACATGCGTACGTGTTCAATAACAGATATATCACCAAAACAGTCAAAGAAATCTATAATTTCACACATAAGTTTGATAATATAATGTACTAAAGAGGTACAATATAAAAATCAGTAAATAAAGATAAGCGTTAAATTCCCTGAAGTTGAAAAAAGGGAGTGAGTTAACAACTTCTGTATAGTATTATGACATCCAGCAAGTGGCTCGGCCTACCGATTCTGAGTTTTATAATGTGGAAATCAAAATACAAAAGATGGGATGCAAGATATCTTTATACCACTAAGTAGGAGGCAGAGCCTACCACAATCTGGGATTCAGATCTTTTAAGCGAAAATGTAGAAAATTGCAATACGAATACAACATGTGGATACGAAGATATACATGCAAATATGACATGCTAACATAGACATATAGATACGACATGCGTACGTGTTCAGTAACAGATTATATCACCAAAAACAGTAAAAAAAAATTATGATTCCTCAAACAAGGTTCGATAATAGTAATGTATTGAAGAGGTGCAATATAAAAAACAGTAAATAAAAATAAGCATTTTAAAATTCCCTAAAACCGGAAAGAGGGGTGAGTTAACACGATTTTGTGCAGTGTTATGACCTCCAGCAGGTGGCTCGGCCTATCAATTCTAGGGTTTGATAATGTGGAAATCAAATATAAAAGATGAAATACAATATATCTTTACACTACCAATTAGGAGGCAGAGCCTACCGCAATCTGGAGTTTGAATCTTTTTAAGCGAAAATACAGAAAATTGCAATACGAATATGACATGTGGATACGAAGACATACATGCAAAAACGGCATGTGGATACGAAGGCATACGAATACGACATGGTATAATCGAAATTTAAATCAATCCATTTAGAAAACGAAATCTCGAAGATTTTAATGGTTAGGATCGTTACCTGATTTGAGGGATTTGATTACCGAATTCGGACATCGAATCACTTGTGGATCAAGATTGCGGCTCGAACGACGGGATGAACTCGTCGTGACTTATGTTGATCGATAGAGGAATTGGTGATGGTAACATTTAGCTTTAAACTCCCACCATTTTCAAGATTCTCTTTTGGAAAAGAATTCTTTCTCTTTTTTGTTTTTTTTCTTTCTCTTCAATTTTTCTTCAATCTTCCAAACCCTCTCAAATTCCAATATTTTTCTCTCTAAAAAAAAATCACTTTCCAAGCTCCATTCTTCCTACTTTTATAACCCATCATCTGTTTCCCATTTTGATTTCTCAACTAATTCATCTTCATCTCTATTTTCCTTCTTTATTCCCATCTTATTTTCTCCTTTTATTCTTCTCATCTATCTTCTCTTCTTCATCTCCTCTTCTCCATCTTCTCTTCTCTATTTGATTTCTCCACTAACTTTCTTTTAGTTATTTACAAAAAAATCCTCAAAGTGTTAGGTATTTGCACTCTAGTCCTTAAGATTTTAAATATTTACAATTTAGTCCTTGAAGAAATATTTCTTGAAGTCCAAATCTCCACGCAATTTTCGGCACACCTCCCCTATGTTTGGTCGAAATTCACCTCATGTCTAGTTCAATCGCTTGTCAAATTTAGGCTCATTTCTTGCCGCTTATGTAAAATGCAATGCATAAAAAAATAAAATAAAAATGCAATGCATGAGGAAATATTTTTTTTGTGAGAATTAATTCTCATTTTTGTGCAATATATAAAAAAATCAAAATTTAGATGTCCAACAGGCGTTTACCTGCCCCCAATGGATTCAGAATGATGAAAACTATATGGTAGAGATCTTGGATTTTCATGGGTGCCCCTAGAAAAAGTTTAATTTCATTTTTTGTTCACTTATGGGCTAAATTGAAAAAATGCAAAATTCAATTAAGGCTGTTTTACAAAAATTTGAGTCATTTCGGGTATAATTAGGCCAAGATGAAAATGGGACTATTTAGAGGACAACGTCACAAACTCCTAAAAGTGAAAAATGAAAATAAATTGAATCAAATTTGAATTTTTTTAGGCTCGATTCGAGATTATGCTCGTGAGGAACATATGACCCGGATTGGATTTTTGAATTTGCAATGGCCAACATGAGAAGGGATTTAAAAGAAAAATATTGACTATTTTTCTGTATTTTTATGGCCTCAAATGTTATTTTTCCAGAATTTTCAAGTGTTTTTATATTTTTCAAAAAATATTTAAAAAAATATGAAAAATGAAAAATCACTTTTGGTTCAAAATTTGGGTCCTTAGACTTGACTAAGGCTTTGAAAGTTGATTTTGTAATTAATTAATTTTTATGAATTTTTTATTAATTATTTTTAAAGAGAAAAAGTAATTAAAAATCAAGTGTCAACACCTGACGATGATGAGCCTCACCCAGCCCTTGGCGAGGCCGACCTGGTTTGGCCACTAGTGAGGCTCGACCTTCTCCTAGTTGGCTACTAAGGTCCTGCAACCAGCTAAAGGAAGGAGAGAAGAAGAGAATAAAAAGAATTTGAAGGGGGCTTAGGGAAAAGAATGCAAAGGGAAAAAGAAGAAAGGAAAAGAGTTTTAAAAAAAAAAAAATTTAAAAAAAAAAATATTATTAAGAAATTTTAAAGTTAGTGTCGATCATGCCAAATAAGACAGTCGGCACCCTTGTTAGCGATTTCTTTGCCAAAATTAATCGGGTTGATTGTATTGGTACAATGAGTAAAAAGGTTTAACTCAATTAACAAAAAAAACGTGTATAATTAAATTGACATAATACAATATATTTAAAAACTTTTTTGGTAATTCTACCTTAAGTCTCCTCTCGAAATTTACTCCGAATTTCGGAACTTGTCTAAAAAAAGCCCACTTTATCGTTTCATATTTGTCTCATTCTTGATCGTCATTTATGATCCCAAGAAAATTTAACTCCAACTTAACTCGAATTCCTCGTTTTAAAGGTCAATCGACCTAATTTTTCTTGCCGAAAAGCTGTAAGTTTAATTTTACAAAATTGACTTCGAATTAGAAAAATCGCAAACTTCGCTGAAGTCATCGCAATTAGACCATCCAATCAAAGGCACGATTTATTTATGATCCAATGTCGGGTTGAAGCAAATTGGGTATCATCTCAAAGATCTAGACAGATACCATCTATTCATATAATTTGATCGAGTTTTTCACTTGAGTCAAAATCAGTCAAACTAAATCGGACCTTATAGGTAAAAATGAGATGTATACGATGGGAAGCATGACTCCATTAACGTAAATAGTTATGTCCGTTTCTTTAGAGGAAACCGTAAGTTCTTGAAGTAAATTCATGTTAATTATGGAATTATTCATAGTAATTACATATTTGAGCCTCCAATTTTCTTCTTTATAAATGGATTCCGGCTGAGCCCGGACCAAACCAATCAATACCATGCGGCCAATGTTTTGGGCCGGGTTAAGTTAGGACGGCCCGACCTGTTTTATGTCCAAAACCGATAAGTTCGGACGATCCGACCCGTTTTCAAGAATAAGCAAACAGAACAGGAGCTGCCGGGAGGGGCAAATTCCGTAATAAAATTCAAAAGCCGACCCTTTTGCGGAATTGGAACCTCTTTTTAACGGAGCATAAAGCCACTTCCATTTCAGCGTTCCTTCTTTCTTCTTCCTCGGGTCTCTCTGCGTTCAGCGAGCGAACGAATTCCCCCGAGCTCCTCCCTAAACCCTCGCTTCATCTCTCGGTGGCCGCACGTAGATGCTCTCCTCACTCGCTCATGGCGAACAATCCGAACGAAGCTCCCTCCGATGAGTTCCTGGAGCACCTCCTCGGCCTCCCGAACTTCGCCGCCGCGGCGGAGGCCGGCCTGGCTCCGGGCGACGGGAGCGGCCTTTCCGTGACCGCGGCCCCTCCAATGATGCCCATCTCGGCTCCGGCGACGGTTCCGGCCACATGTCCGCCCTCGGAGGCGGAGGGGGAGCGGCCGCCGGCGGGGGGTACCCCGGGACGGTGTTCCCGCTGGGGCTGAGCTTGGAGCAGGGGAAGGAGGGAGGGTTCCTGAAGCCGGAGGAGGCGTCCGGGAGTGGCAAGCGGTCCATGAAGAGGTCGTCGATGGCAGAGCTTCGACCGTTAAAAGCGTAAGTTGGGTATCAAAATTAGACTCTCCGTGCAAATTGTTTTCTCCTCGTTAAGCTCTGTTCGGCAGAATAGAGGTTGAAGAGATGCAAAAGAGTGATATTTCGAGCTGCTTTCATTTTTTCGAAGCTATGTGGAAAGGAATGGTTGAAGCCTCTGGGGTTGAGTATTGTTCTTATTTGGCCAAGCTGGTGATTTTGCTATTGCAGCATACGTTGATTTATGGAGGAAGGACATCTCGGCAGATTTTAGTCGATGCATGCTTGTTTGTTCATAATTTCTTTGCAGATATCAGAGTTTATCTTCTTTAAGTATGGGGAGTTCAAGAGAGTTCATATACTTATACGATTCTGATCATCTCTAGTCCAGCTAAATAGCCACACATATTCGTTGCCGTATAATTTCGTAGTAATCGTGTCCCATTTTTCTGATGGAGTTTAAAGCTGGAGAACTAATTATTCTTTCTTGTTTGCGTTCCACTTTGTCGGACAATTGTACTCCCTGTTTCCCAACTACCTAGATGTTTCGCCAATGGCTTCTTCTAATGTTAACACTTGCTGACTAATCGCTGCACGCTTGATGATTTTGCTAATTAATTCAATTCAGCGGCTTTTGGATTTAAAGCTTTACTCACGGCTTCCTATATGTACCAACTTTCTGTGGGGAGGATGGTTTATAAAAGTTACACTGAGCGTCCATAATTCCATACTTAGGTGTAGATAGAGCTTTCAAATCTTTCTTCTCTCCACATATTTATATTCGATGATTTCATAGTTCGACTGAACTCTTTCCTTCCTACATGCGCGATGACTGCTCATCAGACTGCTGAGGCAGAGAGCAGCTGCTAGTAGACAGAGATCCGGGAAGATAGGGTGCACATGGTAATTCTTACCAGTCAAGAATGGAGTGAAAGAAAAGCTAGCCGAACCTTTAACTTGTCTTAAAAACTTAATAGCATTAAGTGCCCTGGATCTTTTGATTGTTTTTATTGAATTCCAATCCGACTGAGAAGGAATTGTCGGGCAAAAGTGACAGGGCTCCTTCAATTAAAAGTAGAAGCTGTGAGGGATAAGGTAACAACATTGTGAAATGATAGACCCTAGTAGGCTAAGACCAAGATCAAACTGATCGAGCAGAATGCAGAGCATGACGACTGGTGGTGTCTTAAAAGATGTTTCTTTCTGTGCTGTGTTTTTGGTGATTTTTCTCTTGGCTCATGTATATGTGGGGTAACTATATCAAATCATTAGTAGTGAAATTTCAAGATGGAGAAATGACCTTATACCTTGGTAAGTGTTACAAGTAAAGGGAGCTGGTTGAAAGCATTATCATAGATACCTATTTTTGAAGACTTTTAGAGAGAATCATCTTTGTTTATAGAATATATCATGTTGCATTCTGCATTTTCTTATCATGTACTAAATTGTAGAAGAATAGACTATGTTAGAAAAGGGTTTTGCATGGTCGGAGCATTGTGCAACGTAAGCCCACTGTTTATCTAATTCTGTACCTATCTTGTATTCTATATTCAATATGTGATCCGAAAGAAATGTTTCCTCAATGTTAAGCCTTCTTAGCAAATATCTGTCAGTTGCAGTC
>JAGVVM010023626.1:0-10874 GCA_019149425.1 Psidium friedrichsthalianum | reverse complement strand
CCGGCCATGGCTTCCTCGCTGACGCTCAACAAGGCTCTGCTTCACTGTGGCATCAACGCCTACTCGACAGCGAGGACTTGAGGCCCCGGGACGAGATCTCGCCAGCGCTGAAGAAGGCCATCGATGAGTCGAGAATCGCCGTGCTCGTCTTCTCCGAGAACTACGCTTCGTCGGGTGGTGCTTGGAGGAGCTGGTGAGGTAATGGAGTGTAAGAGGCTCAAGGGACAGCTGGTGTTGCCTGTGTTTCTACAGACGGAGCCGAGGGAGATTCGAGGGCAGAGAGAGTTTTATGGCAAGGCATTGGCCAGGCACGAGGAGAAATTAGGAAAGGATTCTGAGAAGGTGAAGAAATGGAGGCAAGCCCTAATTGAAGCCGCCAATTTTT
Source organism: Psidium friedrichsthalianum (assembly GCA_019149425.1). Taxonomy (NCBI): domain Eukaryota; kingdom Viridiplantae; phylum Streptophyta; class Magnoliopsida; order Myrtales; family Myrtaceae; genus Psidium; species Psidium friedrichsthalianum. The sequence continues at coordinate 10,489 of JAGVVM010023626.1, read as the reverse complement.
TCAGCTTGGCATTATGTCGATGGGTAATCACAGTATCCCTATTCGACCTGTAAAAAAATTTGAAATTCTCTTTTCTTATTGATACATGATGGCATCATCGATTGGTGCGTTAGAGAAGTAATGTCTTGAACAGTTGAAGATTGATTTTTTGCCTCTTATCAGTTTTAGTTAGTTCAATGAACTGTATATTTCCGTTTATTCGCACTCTTTTTGCTGCTTTGTTCTGGCAGAGATGAGACCAAGTTCATCGAGGCATCGTCAAAAATGATCTTGGTTATAGTAGGACGAGTACATCTATGACAGAAATTTCATCACCAACAAATTGCGAGTTATTCTACCTGGATGAGGGATGCCAAAGTGGTTGCTCCCAATAAAGAGGGTTATATGTCTTTCATGGCTTCGAAGGACTGTATAACAAGATCCTAGGAGTAGCTTTCTGTGTTGTATTTCAAGGAGAGGGAATGTCGTCTTTCAGCTTGTAGATCCATTAATTGCAAAGACACGAAACGCACCAGGATTGTCGGGTCATTTATTTGGATCATGTGTGGCTGAGTATATGGAATAAAAGGAGGTGTGGACAGTAAACAATTTTGGTCAAAATGAGTTGAGGCATTTCCACGTTAGCATTAGAGCATTTAGAGATCCAAATAAAAGAGTACTTGTGAAAAAGTGTGGATTCCGACTAATATGCTAGTCGCTAGAGGATGATTTGGAGGTTTCGCTTCAAGACGATTAGTTGTTGGATCCAACTTTACTATACGAGGTATTGCATGAAAATAGACCAATGTCCACAAAGCAAGAAAGTTCAAGTGAAATAGAAGATTTGCATGGTAAGGAAACGTGCCACAAAGGAAAAGGGTTGAACATGGCCGACTTCTCCATTGAGGTATCTCTCTCTCTCTCTCTCTCTCTCTGCATGTGTGCATGCGTGAGTGCGTATATGAGTGTGCATTGATACGGAGTGTATTTTCGTTGCACTGTGTTTGCATAATGCAAACGCTGAAGATTCTGGACGAACAAATAAACTTAATATGAAGTGATTTTGTGTGTGCGCACACACAAATATAAAGCTGAACAAAATCTCAAAATGATGTGATGACAACGGCCTAATGTTTATAAATCCAGTATCGAAAAATAATGTTAAAATCTAAGAAAATCTAGCGAACAATGGACAAGTAGCTCTTGATGTTACGGTTGATCATCACAACTGACACCATTAACAGTACCAGGTCAACTCTACGGATCAAGATAAAACTACTCAACGACAATAATTCAATAGTTCGACACGAGACCTTTTTCACTCTTCGGTGTTTGTTGCTGTAGAGTTTGATTAATATAATTTTTTTGGGAGGTGCTATATAATATGAACCAATTCTATTCGTCTGTATCCCTGGTATGGGAATATTTCTTATCATTGTTGTGGCGTCTCGTAATTGTAGCCTTGAAGGGCAAATTCAAACATCGGTTGTATGATAATGTAGTAGAGTAATTATAATTGCACATAGCCATAAAGGGCAAATTCAAACAACGGTTTTATGATAATATTGTAGAGTAATGATCATCGTATCAAAGAAAGCAATAGATTTTGAGCAGACCATTAAATAAATGGGTTATATTAAATTAATAAATATTTTTGTGGGTTCATCTAATAATTTAACATCATCTTATAGTATAACTGATAAAAGTTCCAAACAAATAATTCTTCCCTGGATTGCCAAAATCTTACTTTGATATAAAAGAAGACAAGCAGCATTAACCAATCAAATTGAAGTTATCAAAACAAGAATCAAAACCAAGGGCGAACAAGAGGTAGAAAAGGACAGAACAGAATGGCATGAAAAGCCCAAGAGCCCCTCTTTTGAGAATCAGATCTTGTTTGATTTTCATGATCTTTGACATAGAATAATTGCTTACCCTAATCGGCATTCCTATTTTCTGAGCATCACCACATAGTATAATCTACTAACCTCAAGGAAGAAGAGGTACACGAGTTGCTATTATGATAACGGACTGTCTCACTACATGCCTTGCTAGGTGACACATGTCAACCACCACATGCAGATTACTTGGGACACTTTGATTTAGTTTCATTGATAGAGAGTATCAGATTTGAGATTCTCCTTTTATATAAAGTTTGAGTAGACATAAAAGGTGCAAGTGGTTTGGATGATGGCCCGTGGGGAGGGCATGCATTGGATTTTCTTTTCAATTTTCCATTAATTTAAGCGTGAGTAGAATTTTTTTTCTTTTATTAGTTTAATATTGTTAAGTTTGTTGAAAGTAAGTTGGAGTTCAATTAGGACAGTATGTATGTCTAAAGTGAAAACGTAACAAGAACATTAGACCGTCAGGTCTGACTTGATCAATTAAACTTCTTGGATATGTTGTTCTATTTTCCATCAATTTTTCACTTCTATATAGGACACGCTTATTGTATGAGCTACATTTTAAGGAGATATCAATCTAATATTAGTGGTGGCTACAATGCTTGCAAGGGAATGATTTCTATCGCATGAGTAATGTATCTAACAGGATCAATGTGTCTAACTATTATAGAACTCTAGCTTTGGTTGAATTACTAGGAATATGCTCTAAATCAAGCTGTTCGTCTCGAACTAATTACAAACTTGTGTACTTCTAACAATTTACCCAGATACAAAAGCATTGTTATTTCAGATTTATTTTGAATACCAAAATATTCGCCCTGGAGGAGAGATGCCAAAGGGATTTGTCCTTTTGAAGAGGATACCATATCATTCATGGCTTCATAGGTTTTGTACGACAAGTTCCAAGGACTGTATATCTGTGTTGTTTTCGGTGTAGAAAATGGAAAAGAGGAAGTGTGTTTCGACATCGTGCCACATGTTAACGGCCAAAGGTAGAATGGGCTATCGGGAACTCTCGGTTCATTTAATTCGAATCATTTGTGGATCAGCTTCTCCAAACAAATGTGCTGTAGGGAGTGTTGGAGAGACCAATTGATTTTGGTCAATTTGACGAGAGTTCTCTCCAATTTAGCCTTATAGTATCAAGTGAAACTATGAAAAAGTTGGGATATGTGATACAATGTAACCAACTAGAGGATGATTTGAAGGCTGAGCTTGAAGACAAGCATTAGTGGATCTAGCATCAATTTGTGAGGATAATGAGAACTATGGGACCTCTTGGGACCGACAGAATATACTTCCACAAGTGTTTCGCCCTTTGTGGATCTGAGTAAACTAGGGAACCTTTTGGAACCGGAGAGATACACATCCAGAAAGGTTTAGCAAGTATAGAGGGTGAGTTTCAAATATATGGGGAATGGATATATAGGGTGACTTGGCACACGAGACGCTTCAATTCACGAGAACAGGGCACCATGTCTGGCTCAAATATCTTCAGCATGGGGCTCTGAGGAGATCACGCTTCTGTGTGGGCGTGGGATTGATAGAATCTGTGTGTATAAATGTTGCAAATGTGTCCTTTCTGTTAATATATATCTTTCTTTCTTATTCTTTTTTATTCTTTTTTCCTTTTGTGGCTCAAAGGAGTGCCCTCTGATGTTCCTGTAGATGGTTGGAATTCTGTTGCCCAATTGGGGGTGTGCTCATATCTGTGTTTGTTGGTTCCCCATTCGTAACAAATATGGGCCAACTTGTTCGAGTTCAGCAGCCAGGTTATAAAACAATTCTTAAGATTGCACGGCTTATACCAAACACACTTTATGCCAACTAGCAAGCTGCTCCTCGCTAATTGCATTGCGTTTGCAAGCGGAACTATACCTTCCATCAGAGCAGCAACGGCAGGATGCAGGAAAATGGATCCCACATGAAGCAGCCAGCACTGGCAGCAAATCATCAGACCTTGAATCCATGCTTAATAACAAGACTACTGATTAAGATCAAGGGATGGAGCTGAACCATAGACAATTTCTTGTTGGATATTTATCAAGCAAAGGCCATAAGATGCGAAGGTCAAACCATAAGAAAAATGTACTCTCCACTACTCAATGTATAAGTTCATTAGCTGCCTGGCTATTTTACGTAGCTTCAACACTAATTCAGTTGATTTTCTTGTGCATAGGTTGGAATCTGAATTGATTATTCTCCGCTGCAGAATATTAGTGAAAACTTGCACTGTCATCATCACAAAACAAATAGGAGGAGATTGGATCACCTCGTCTTAATGCATTCTGCTCTTTGAAAAAGTCGACGAGCTCCCCACTAACGATGATAATTATAGATTATCTATGAGAAGTAGTGGATCTTGCCGCCCAAGTCAATAATACAGTGGGAACACCAATTGCAGTCAACAGATTCAAAAGTTAAAAAAAGAAAGGAACATCATCTCGTTTGTTTCTGGTCCGAAATCAAGGAGGGGTTCGTGCATGTGGTGCATGGGAAGTAGAGCGTCGGTGCATTGTTTAGCTTTATCAATTGAATAGCCTTTGTCCTAGCATGACTCTGGGGGTAATGTAATGGGGGACACTGGCAGAATTACAAAAGCTTATAAAAAAATTATTTGATAAAATAAAGGAGAGACGGAAAATTGCATTTGAATGCACTTGGAATGCAGCCACAGCGATGTAGACAAATGCACATGGCTCCCTGATTACCATTCTCAAGAGAAAGATAAGCTACTTGAAATTAGCAATTTTCGCAATTCCCAATTCTGATTGCAAATTGCGAATAGGATCCACTGGACTTGGCAACTCAGCAGGTAATAAATATTGAAATGAACATGCAATTACGTGATATACTTTACATGCTATCTTACCATAAAGTACATCATTTGAAGTTATGTTCGTGGGGAAAATTTACCTAACACGAAGTTGACGGTGGGGGCTATTGGAAGAAGTTAAAATACAAAAAGGCTGAGAGGGCAAGAAGCAATGACTCTTATCTCCAATCACGAAGATCAATTGATTATTGGAAAAGTATAAGTGAGTGAGTGAAAACTTGCACCGTCATCACAAACAATTATAGAGTAGTACATATGAGTAGTAATGCATCTTTCAACCCAAGTCGAGAATACAATGGGAACCAATTGCAGTCAACAGATTCTGGAAAAAGAAATAATAATAATAATAATAATAATAATAATAATAATAATAATAATTTTTTTTTTTCTCTAACATCATAAGTCAAGAATGCGGTGGGAACATAATCTGTTTGTTTGCTTGTGGTGCATTGTTAGCTTTATCATTCCAACAACCTTTGTCCTGTCATGACCTAGAGGGAATACAATGTGGGACAACGGCAAAATTAGCAATTTTCACAATTTTCCATGCTCATAATTAGTTTGAATTTCCCTATTTATTTGGAGAGTTACAAGACGCTACAAATCAGATACTTAAATAATTTTCACCATTAGATATATAGATGCTCCGCAAAGAAAATCGATTTATAGGACTTTATAAATGAATTCCTCTGAATTGTAATTTTTTTTTGCCAACGCTATTTACGAATTTCTTCTATATTTTTTTAATGGAATTGAAATTTAGATTCTCAAAGTATTCTTTTCATTTGAAAGGTTTTTGATCTCTTGATGTCAATTTTTCTTATGCATGGCCAACGTATATCTAGGAATGATGCCATGTAAAAACTTGTTCAAATTGCCAGCTATTTAATCAGCATCAAGAAAGATGGATTGTTAATGCAAGTAGTTTTTGTCCATTCATGTTCTTAAGATGCATTTTTAGAAACGAAAGAAAAGAAAAACATGATCTTCCCATGTAAAAGCGTGCTTGAAATGACTACAAGAAAATAAAACAGTTTATCGTAGTTTTATAAACACATTGTTTCTAGGAAACACTTTAAAAAGTATTGTGAAGTATTCATGAAATGACTGAGTAATATATGGTTAAGTATATGATGCTTATTATAATATTATATATAATATATATATATATATATATATATAACGATGCACGATTTCAAAAAATAAGGCCAGAAATTTCTATGTTCTCTAATTCATAAGAAGAACAACACCCCAGAACCTTCCGTTAGGTCTTCGTCTTTGTCTACCAATGAGTTGGAGACGTATTTGCGAATAGACGACTCCAAAAAATTGATAAAGTTGGCATACAATGTCGACATTCTGAAACGGTGGAAGTGGGAAGCCACCAGTTTTTCGATTCTTTTCACCATCAATAGTGACTTACTAACCCCACCAGCGTTTATGAGCCCATGTTTGATACTAGCTAACGGATCGTGGAAGACAAAAGGTGTAGGCAGAAAGCATAAAAATGGTTTCTGCTCGACATGATTGGTTTTTGCAGAAAAACATGACTCTAGAGGAACGCACCCAATATGAATAAAGAGGACCGCAACGACATTATAAATATGAACAAGAGGACAACAATGACATTTTAATATACGAATTATGGTTAGGAGCACGACACCGGAGATATCAAATTTGTTAGACATTCTCCTTGATGTACTTTTGTGTGTAGTTGTTATAGGGCACTAGTACATGTAATTTTCTTTTTCAAATTACTCGAAGATGTAGTTGTATTTAAATTTGGTTTAATTGATGAGTGCTTTTTATAAAGTTCTCCTACTCAATTCTCTATTATTTTTAAATTTGAAAAAATTAGTTTAATTTTTGCAATTTTTTATTAGAAGAATTAAAATTTATTTAGAAAAGAAATGTGGGGACGGCCCTTCGGCCCCTCCTAGCTAGCACTGCACAAGGACCAGCACTTTCTTCCGCCAGGCCTTTTGCCATCAGGTTTTTCACTTGACATTGGGGCGATTTATCAAACTTTAATGATGCAAGAGTCTCCTTTTGTTTTGTTTCTGCAATCCACAATTTCGCTTACATAAGACTGGTTCACAAGAATGAAAGGGAATCTTTCATTTCATTATAATTATTATGAACCTCAAAGCAGGGTAGGAAGTTAAAAAAAAAAATTAAAAGGCACAATCAAAGTCAAAGTCAATGTCCCACAAAGTATGAGCATCCGCATTTTACGGATTAAACAAGGGAATAAGACAATGACAAATGAAAAAAAGTAAGAGTCACTCGAGAATCTCTCTCTCTCTTTCATTCTCAAATTAAAAGGTAGCCTTCCTTGGCAAAGGCATTATGACATTCACTGTCGTGCATGTGCTTTCAATTCAACGCGCTCCAATATTTTTTTATGTCCGATTAATCAGTCTTAAGGGAAGTGAACTGCTTTTGGCTTCTTCAACAACTTTTTGGACGACAACTCATCGTTGAGTAGTACTTGTTTTTAGGCGCACTACTTCATCCGATTGACATCTAAAAACGCGTGGTAGGTCATGCATCTCACGAGTCAATCCGGGAAAAAAAAAATTAGAGATAAGGAGTCATTACCTGTGCGTAGCTTAGATAGTGGGAGCTTCATCACTCCATCTAAAGACACATTGATGCACTTTTTGCAGCAGAGATGTGAAACTGAGGAGCATTTGTCGCGACTAAAAAATCGGTTTCCCAATTTTTAAAGTTAATGGATTACCATGTTAATTAAATTGAATTAATAGCATAGCTCGAACTCTCCCAGTTCTACCAATCGTGACTTAGGTTCCATTTCATCAAAAGAAGGATTTATCTTGGAGTCGCCACTAATCATTTTTGGTAGGTTGATTAGACACCTAAATAAAGTATCGGGAGAAATACTTTATTCCTACGAACCAGAGATTAATGAGTTCGGGGACTTGATTACGCTAATTTTTCAATTGACGCCCTTTCGGTACCAATTTCATGAAAATGTTCATTGGCAATTTCGATGAATTTTCACTTGAGGTTCAAAGGTGCAATTTTTTTTATTTTTTTTTTTATGAAATTTTTTTAGATTTTCGATGTATTATATAAAAAAAATCAAAATCGCCCAAAGCAAACAAGATGTGAAGAGAGGGCAGGTAAGTAAAACTACCCTAAGGACGATGAAAATAAAACCCGCACTCGTCGGGCGAATAATTACAGACCAATTAAATAAAACCCGAGACATGATCGGGAATACAACAAAAATGGACCGGAATGGACATCGATCAAACACCCGTCGCCAAACTTCGTGGGTCGGAGTACAACAAAACGGACCGGAATGGACATCGGTCATCCTCCAGTCTTCAAAGCATCGGCCAAAGCCAAATGAAAATAATGAACTATCTAATCGGACATGCACAATCACCAATGAGTTAAGACAATTCAACGCTCAAAGAAAGTTAACACGTGCTGATTAAACTTCATTGAGACCATTTTTTACATTTTCCAATGTATTAACACAAAAAAATACAATTAAACCATACTGTCCATGAACATTCTTAGGGAGAAAGCAGTAACCATAAAATACAAAAGAAATAATGAAATGTATGCAAAAATTCTGAGATTTTTTATGTGGATGGGAAAATGTGTCCGTTGACAACTTTCATGTTTTACATTCTTATTGAAGAGACACTCATTTTCGTGTAGAAAATGGTCTTTCATGAGAGCTCAGCAGCAAACAAACGAATTTCACAGAACAGACATACTTCAGATTAAGCTCAAATGGACACTCAAATCTCAAAATTAATGCACCAAACTTTCCAGTCTACTAAACAAGACCCAATGAACAACTTTCATTTTTTGTGAAGTTTCAAAAGAAGACTCTAAATGAGATAACTACGAATCAATATGACCACGCACAGAAAAACACTCAGACTCAAGGACGTCCACAGAATTGCATGATTTCATTAAATGCATTAAAAATACGAAACGTGCATGAATATTTTTGTATTTTTTATATGTTATGCATTAAGATCTTATGAACAAATGTCATGAAGAGGTCTTTATGAAACGAAATCTAGAATAACCCATGGAAAATCATTTAGCGTGAAAGGTCAGATCAGAAAAATTCCATCTCAGGTTCTGATCACCATATTTCCATATTTCTGCTCTCAATTTCGGGACCCTTTTGACATAGCAAACGGCGACCATTTTCGCGTCATAATATATCAAATCGAAGATCTCGAATTATCTTAAATGTTCATATATTTGTTTTCGAGATTTCGTCATCTAAACACGAAAATTGAGTTACCAGATAATTGCACATGCTGATGCGCCTAGAGCTCGTTGGAGATGAATCCGTCGCGTCGCCAAGGCTTGTTCCACGGCAGCGAATTTTTCTCGCTCAAATTTTTTCTCTTGAAATCTCTCCAAATTTTTTTCCTCCTCTCCAATGTCTTACCATTCGTCTCTAATCTCTCTAAAATCCCCCTCCTCAAGGCTTTCATTCTTCCTCTTTTATAGTCTACTCCCCATCTTCCTTTCTCTATCTTTTCATCTATCATCTAATTTTTCACTAACTTCATCTTCCCTTCTAATTCCACTATCTTCCCTTCTAATTCCACCATCCTCCATTCTTTATCTCCATCTTCCCTTCTAATCACCCTCTTCCATTCTAATCTTTCATCTCTCATTCTAATGTCTTCATCTTCCCTTCTAATTCTACCATCTTCCATTCTCCATCTTTCCTTCTAATTTCTCCATCTTTCCTTCTATATCTCCCCTTCTCCATCTTCCTTTCTAATTTCTCCACTAACTCTTTTCTTTTGCAAAACAATCCCTAAAATTTTATGTATTTGCAATTCAGCCCCTGAAGTTTTATGTATTTGTAATTCAGTCCCTGAAGTTTTATGTATTTGCCATTCAGTCCCTGTGAAAAATTTCTTTTCAGTTCAAACTTCATAAGCCTTTCGGCACACCTCCCTCACGCTCAGTCCAATCGTTGTCAATTTAAGCTCAAATCCCTCCGTCGTTAGCCATAATAAAATGCATGACCGACAAAATTTAATATACAATGCATGAAAAAATTAATTTTTTGTGAGAACAAATTCTCATTTTTTATGTACTTAAGTGAATGAATTTTAAAAAGTCAAAATTTAGTGTCAATATTGCCCCTCTTTGAGTGGAAGCTCGCAGAGGTTTCGTCAAAGACCAAATTGAACCTAAATTTTTGACAATGCAAATGATGAATGAATTTTTTTTTTTTGCGGGAGTTTTAATCCCATTTTTCTATGCAAGAGAAAATGATGCCATAATATACAAGACTGAAAATAAGCACGTGTCAAGGTTTCCTTTCTCCATGAAATGGTTGAGGAAATCTGCACGTGGGTCGCATACAGAGATACCCGTTTTGCCAGATACCTCATAATGCTGATGATTCCCTAAAGCTCCACGCTTCTTGGGGGGGTGGCTGCTAGGTCTTAAAGTACTGGGTGCCTATTCGTTGACCAGAGGTGTCCTCCGATGCCGAGAAAGCCAAGATCTGTAAGAGGAAGGTGTCCACCGCATTTCTTCGAATGGAATCACATCCAGATATAGGCACTGCAACGCACCCACGGGGGTAGTGACCTTATTAGATGTAAAGATAGGTACCGCCACGCCCACAGGGCGGGTGACTATATCGGAAGATATGTCGCCGAGCGAAGTCTATCAAGGAGGGATTGCTGCCAATCTCACAGGGCAGAATCATATCAAGCGATGATGAGGTACCGCCAACGCC
>JAGVVM010023624.1:0-14367 GCA_019149425.1 Psidium friedrichsthalianum | reverse complement strand
AACGCTTGGTGCAAAGCCAGCAATTCTTGAGGAAACACATCCGGGTATCCCTCATACAGGTACCTCTTCCAACTTCACTCTTGAGCCGTACGAATCTATAACAGGACCGCCCAAAAAATCTAGGCAACCCTTGATCATCAGCTTAGTGCTTCTAGGCGGAATCCAAGGAATTTGAGTGGTCCCACCTCGATTTTCCTTTAAAATTCAGACTCCGGCCCATTACTGGGTTTAACCTTATTTACTCCTACTGCAGTCCAATACTGCTCCCATGTCTAACCAGCCAATCCTGCCAACACTCAAATCAAAATCTACATGGGCAGGACAGCTAAGTCCACCTCTCAAATCTTTATCCCCCAGAGCTATCTCGCCACCCCTGCGTCCCAACATGACAACTACTCTATCTTTCAATGGGGTGGGCCCATGCAATACATCATCCAATTGGTCTAGTTTCTAAACAGCCAATCAGCAAAACGTGCAGATACGAACGAATGGGATGCCACCAGGATCAAACAAGCATGGCGGTATGACCACAGAGAGAAATGTTACCTGTGATCACTCCTGCGCATTCTCAAGCATCCTTGCGCGCCACAGCATAAACTCGTCAGGAGCAGGAGGACGGTCAGAATTCCTTGAGGTGCATTCACCACTGGTGGCTGTGCTGCGGTTGGAAATGGGGTCTTGGTCCATTATAGGGCAATTCTTTGCATTGTGCCCATATGTAACACACCTGAAGATCTCCAGTCTTCCTTGGGCAAGGGCTGTTCCCATGCCTTCGCCCACAGTCACGGCACGTTCAGATTCCGGTGTGGGTGTGAATGAGTTTCCCAACGTTTTCCTCGCAAGGTGGGACAAAACCTGCGGTTGTCTCTCATCGGCCTCTTGCCGAAATCCCTGAAGGTCTATTCGCATGAACCCGCGATCCAGGATGCGGCAGCTTCTCTTGTAAAATCTCTTCTATCGCCAGGGGCTGCTCATAGATCTCATTATAAGTCCCTCAGCCAGTAGCGACATCATACTCTTCAGCTCAGGCCTCCAGGTCATTCTCTGAAACCTTATGGCCTTGTCCCCACGGATCCTCTATCAGCCCCCTTCGAGCCAAACTGGACAGCCTGGCGAACTCGCTTCATACTGCGTCACAGTCATGTCCTTGTCGAGCCTTATGAACTCCTCCATTTTTCGCTCTTGGGCGGCTTCAGGAAAAGTACTTCCATTGAATGACGCACAGAAAGCAGCACAGTTTTGCCTCATGCCCTCAGGAAATACTCGCCCTCTGGTGGCCTTCCACCAGTCATCAGCAGTGCTCTGGAGCTGATAGGTCGCCAGTGAGACCTTTCTCTTCATCTGTGCATCCAAAGCACTGTAAATTGCCTTCTCCAGCGCTCGATCCACGAGGCAGCTACTTCGGTCCTCCAGTGCCGTCAAACTTGGAGGGTTGCAGCTTTCAGAAAGCTGTCCACTATGTGATGGGTCTGGCGTCCTCCATTCCCATGCCCATTGCCCCCATGGGCTCCATTTGCAGCGGCCAAGGCGGCCTCAGCTGCTTGGGCAACAGTGGCAGCTCTCTCAGCAGCTTGCCTACCCATCAGGTTGCTCACTTCTGTCAATACCCTCATCATTTCTTCTATTCTTGGATCTCCTTCAGACGCAGGAGCTCTTGAGCTCGATGCAGCGGCACTGGGTCTTCTGCCCCTATTGCTCATCCTTTCTAGTTCTTTTCTCACACCTAAACCAAACGAAGTTTCCTATTCAGGAATTCGAATTCTAAGACTACAATCAAGCTTTCGTCTACTGTCGCGTCCACTGACATGAATATGCATGAAAAGTCGCTGCAGCTTTTAGATGCAATTGAACCAGGAAGACACCTAGACTCACCTACAATGCACAACCTAGGCCAACTCTTCGCCACCTCAACTAGAAGCCTGTCGGGAGCCGCTCCTTGATCGGGGTCTCTGCCCCGGCGACCACTCCCCGCCCTCCTCATTTCTTGGTGCGAACAGTTGTCCTAAGTCCACCCACGGCCAGAGAAATCCCACTCCATGTGTCCCATACCACGCTTCATTGCAGTTTAGACGTCCCGTCAGAACCTGTCCCCATACCATGCTTGCGGTTACCCAGCCCAATAAACTACGATGCATGCATTTTTCGACTCCTCAAGTCTTTATTTTAATCAACTCCATTTTATCCAGTTTTCCGTTCGATGCAGAAATCGTGCAATTGCATGATGGTCAAGCAGCGCGCAACAGCCGACTAGGCACACAAACACATGCATCAACAATTCGCAGCTACTCAATCAGCAAGCAGCACTCAAGCACCCAACTCATGGGGTTCAGCTTTAGAACCTTACCTCAGGTCCTGACGCATCTGCAGATTAGTTCAAACATCATAGCCTACAGCTATGCTAGACTACCTGTCTAATTCTGCAAGCACATGCGCAATCAGTTCATGCTTCTACCCATTCTAACCCTAGGTCTAGGGTCTTTCTACTAATCTACCCAAATCAACAGCCTTATCACTCCAGATCCTCGAACATCTCGTATCGAGCTGACCTTGGCTCTGATACCACTCGAAAGGGGATGTCACGCCCGAGCCCCAATCGAGCCCGCGACACCCCTGTTCGTCTAATGACAAATCCTGCGTACGCCTGGCCTACGAGTAGCGACGGCCCAGGATGCTCATCGCGGCCGAATGACGCTAGGCATACGACGATAATCTAGAACTGCGGAAGCATGCCTTCTAAACATACATACATAACAAGGAACGGGGGTAGCATGAAAAGACAAAACACTTTTACAAAGGCAATACACAACATATATATATACACATAAGCGTTAGATACAGACTCCAAAAGAAAACTCACTATGGTCAAGCTATCTACGCTCTCTCAAAAGACTAGACCAGTACAGCATCCCTCAGACCATCTCGAACTCCTCCTCGGGATCCTCCTCGGGGTCCTCCTCTGGGTCCTCCTCTGGGTCCTCCTCAGGGTCCTCCTCATCTGTGTCCATCGCGTCACCCTCCTCGTGACATCTATCTCGGATCGTCCAGGTGACGGCATCTCCTGCAGTGGGTCGGGTCGACCACCTCGCCTCCATACTCTGCGGGCTCAGCAAGATCGGGTCGTCCTCCATGGGGATCGGGGAGTCTCTCTGAGGTCCCTCGAAGCCATATAGGCCCTCTCTAAACAGGCCTCGTATCTATGGTACCAGATAAGGTCCACCTTGATCTACTAAAACGGTGGTCACATGCCTATGCCACAGAGTGGCGTGCCATATCAAAATGGAGGGTAATCTCGTGTCCATCTGCACTGGCAGTCCAAAAAGCTCGGCGGTGCAGCCATCACGGGTGACCTGGATCTGTAAAAGAGGGGCAACCACCGCCCATGAGTCGAAACTCAATAAGCTCACCACTAATCCTACGTAGGATAGCGTATACTAGTGGGTTCGGTCCTATCCGTCGGACTAGGTTCACGGTCCAGGGTTCCGACACTCTCAGTCTCTCAGTACCAGACCCCAACATGATTAACATACGTGCAAATTATCATAACAGAATTCATATCATACAGACGGGCACGGAAATATCAATCAGATGCCATAGCAATGTCATAGGCCTCAACCGGCCTATCGGATCCCAATGGATCATGCTCAGGCCTCAATCGGCCATAACGGGTCTCAATAGACATGCCCATCTGTCACTCAAATCCCATCAGGGCTCACCCAACAGTGCCCTACTGCAATTACCAACTGCGTCTCGAACGCCTTACGTTGGTTCTCCCTTTTCTCTCCACTTCCCCTCTGGGCACATTCTCACGTCACAACTCTGGTGACCCATGCCATGCTCTCATGAATGCGGGCCCACATGATTGCAATCAGTCATTAAACATAGAGCATGCATGATGTGGCACATATGCACAAGTATTAGAACGCATTACGCAGCCATCGCACTCTCACGTGCACAACAAGCCAAGCCATAAGGAAATTAAGGCCCTACGAACGATTTCTCAGTCAGACAGATACGATAGGACATCGTTCATTAATCCTCGGGTCAGGCCCATAATCATTGGATTCTCATCTAGCAAATCTGGTCACTCGGCCTAAGCCCAAACACCCATGACTATTGATTCAGCAACTAAACAGTCCCTCAGGTGTGTTTGAATTAGGCTTAACTTGGTTCAAGGCCCAATTAAAGGGTTCGAGTTTCGAATGGGCCTAATGCCTGACCTGAGGCCCAAAGCCCATATGGATGAATAGTTCATTAGGGTAAGTCGGACCATCATAAAGTTTAAAGTCCTTAGTAAGTTGGGTTTCGATAGGGTTTAAGGTTGAATGAAATGGGTTAGGCCCATTAGGTTAAGTTGGGCTTAATAATTTCAATTGGGTCCCAATAGAACCAAGGCCCATTAATTAAACTTGAGCCCATTAAAAATCTTAAGTCCATTATGCAATTAAGGCCCAATTAGAATTAATTTCGTGTAGGGCCCAAGCCCATTTAAAAGATTAACCCATTAAGCCCATTTAGCCCAATTTAGGGCCCAATTAGTAACTCTAAGCCCATATGCATTAGTGGGCCTCATCTTTTAATGTTTCAACCCATCATTGGGCCCATTAATTATAATTTTCGTCCATTTTTAGCCCCATTAACCCAATTAGGTTCATTTAGGTTCGTTAGGCCCAATTTGAGTTAGAATTAAGTTCCAAGGCCCATTAGAATCTTCGGCCCATAAATCCACACACTCACATTGCCATCTACAGCCCATTAGATTAGTTTCAAGGCCCAATTCTTCTTTCCAAAGTGGCCCATGCGTTCGGCCCATATACTAGCAACATAATCCAAAGCCCAACTACTTAATCAATCACATTACACACTAATCAACTTGATTAGCTACTAATCCACACATGCATACAACTAGCCTAGGTTGAATTAGTGAATAAGCTTACCTAAATGAGGCCCGGGACGGCGTCTGGTCGGCGTCGGGATGGGTGGCGGACGGCGACGGGAACGGCGGCTGTTCAACCGGGAAAGGAGAGAGGGGTCAAGGGCTGATCAGCGGCTCCAATGGAGGATCCAAGCCGCGGAAATGAAGAGGGAGGGACTTGGAAGAACTTACCTAGGTCGGGCCAAGGCTGGTGGCGTCCGTGGTGACCGAACGACGGCGGCGGACGACGACGAAGTGGACGGCACGGCTGGAACCGAGAGGGATAGAGAGAGAGATGAGGTCAACGGTGGACCTTCAAGCCACGAGACAAGGAGGCAAGGATTGAGGGAAGCTCACCACCACACGATGAGGCCGAAGGGAGGGGTGGACGACGGCCGGACGGAAGGCTCTTGCGGGCGGACGACGGGGACGGTGGCCGGGCGAACGCGTGAGAAGGAGAGAGAGCGACGTCGGGAGAGGGAGGGAGGAAGAGTGGCCGGCCGAAAATCCAAATGGGGGAGGAGAGAGAGAGAGAAAGGATTATAAGGCATTAAGGACAAAATGGAGGTTGAAGTGGATTAGGTGAAATAGTGACATGGACTTGATGGAGGTGATTTCCTTGGGAATTGTTGCCATGACTTGATGTGATTGACATGACACTTGATTGATTGATGTGACGTCTGATTGATGTGACATCTGATTTGGACTTGCCTCGATTCGCGTGCCAAATGCACCGATCGGGTCCCAAGCGCGAACGAATTTTGGACAGGATTTGGTGTCGGTCTGTCGAATCTACTCTTAAAAATCCTAATTAGTCTCATTCTAAGGTCTGAGCATTTGCCGGGGCATTTCGGTAATTTTCCATTCACGTCTTGCTTCACGACGTGCACCGGCTGTCTGACCTTTAGTCGAATTTCTGAAACCGACTTCATTTCTTCATTGCGTTTATCTTACCGATTCGATTGTCCATCGTCAGATTTCATTTTGTGGTCAATTTCAACTAAATACCGACCCTGTCTCAGTCTCAAGCCAACGGGCGGCTGATTGGGAAAAATTCCCAGATAGCCTTTCCCCTTCGGTTGGTCAGCTCAGGGTAGTAATCCTGAGTGAGCGTCGACTAGAGTGTATTAGTGAGTGTTTTCCATTCATTTAGAAATTCTGACATTGGGTCGATTTTCAGACTGTCACATAACCCGTCTCAGGGTCTATCTTGGAGAACACACACGCTCCTTCCAGCTGATCAAACAAATCATCTATCCTTGGCAGAGGATACTTTGTTCTTGATCGTCACTTGGTTCAGCTGCCTGTAATCTATACACAGCCTGAGTGATCCGTCCTTTTTCTTAACGAACGCACCGGAGCTCCCCATGGCGAAAGCACTGGGGCGGATAAACCCTTTATCCAGTAGCTCTTGCATTTGCACTTTCAACTCCTTTAGTTCAAACAGTGCCATCCTATACGGTGCTTTTGAGATCGGCTCAGTTCCAGGTGCCAACTCAATTACAAACTCCACTTCACGCTCTGGTGGCAAGCCAGGCAATTCTTGAGGAAATACGTCCGAGTACTCCCTCACTACAGGCACGTCCTCTAGCCTCACTTCTTGAACTGAGGAATCTGTTACTGACGCCAAGAATCCTAAGCAACCCTGGTCCATCAGCTTGGTTGCTTCTATCGCGGAAATCCAAGGAATTGAGGTTCCACTTCGATTTCCTTTAAACTCATACTCAGGCCCATCTACTGGGTTCAGCCTTATAGTACTTCTACTGCAGTCAATAACTGCTCCATGTCTAACCAACCAATCCATACCGACAATTACGTCGAAGTCATACATGGGCAGGACAGCTAAGTCAATCCTCTCAATTCTATCTCCCAGAGCTATCTCACACCCCTCACATCCTAACGTAACAATTACTCTATCTTTCAATGGGGTGGCCACATGCAATACAATACCCAATGGTCTAGTTTCTATTCCAGCCAACGCAGCAAAACGTGCAGATATAAACGAATGGGATGCACCAGGATCAAACAAGGCGTAGGCGGTATGACCATAGAGAGAAATGGTACCTGTGATCACCCCTGGCGCATTCTCAGCATCCTTGCGCGCCACAGCATATACTCGTCCCTGAGCAGGCGGACGGTTCAGAATCCCTTGAGGAGCATTCGCCACTGGTGGCTGCTGCTGCTGTTGGAACTGGGGTCTCGGACCATTCCTCGGACAGTTCCTTTGAAGGTGCCCCATCTGCCCACACCTAAAACATCCTCCCGTCTTCTTCGGACAGGGGTTGTGACAGTCTGAAAATTCGACCCAATAGTCAGACTTTCTAAATGAATGGAAATACTTCATTAATACACTCTAGTCGACGCTCACTCAGGATTAGCTACCTGAGCTGACCAACCGAAGGGGAAAGGCTATCTGGGAATTTTTCCCAATCAGCCGCCCGTTGGCTTGAGACTGAGACAGAGTCGGTATTTAGTGAAATTGACCACAAAATGAAATCTGACAATGGACAATCGGATCAGTAAGATAAACGCAATGAGGAGATGAAGTCGGTTTCGGAAATGTCGACTGAAGGTCAGACAGCCGGTGCACGTCGTGAAGCAAGACGTGGATGGAAAATTACCGAAATGCCCCCGGTAAATGCTCAGACCTTAGAATGAGACTAATTAGGATTTGTGAGAGTAGATTCGTCAGACCGATACCAAATCCAGTCCAAAATCCGTTCGCGCTCGGGACCCGATCGGTGCATTTGGCACGCAAATCGAGGCAAGTCAAATCAGATGTCACATCAATCAAGTGTCTTGTCCATCAATCAATCAAATCAATCAAGTCATGGCACAATTCCCAATGCCATCAATCAACTCAATCACATGTCACATAATCCCTCTAACCACTCCACTAACTTCACTTACCATTTTGTCTTGTATACACTATAATCTTCTCTCTCCTCACTCCCTCACTCATTCGGCCGCCCCTCTCTCTCTTCCTCTCCCTCTCTCCCGAATCCTCTCTCTCCCTCTCGGCCTCCCTCTCGCCCGTGGCCGCCGTGGACCGCCCGTCCGCCACCGTCTCCGCCGGCCACCTTCACCGTCCGGCATTCCCACGTCACGGTAAGCCTCTCTAGTCCTTGGTCTCTTCATTCCCGTAGCCTTGGATGCCCCGACCTCACCGTCTCTCTCTCTCTTCCTCTCGGCCCGCGAAGCAACTCCACCGTCCGCCGTCCCCGTCGCTCCCGTCGTCGCCTTGCCGCCGTCGGTCACCACCACCAGCCATCGTCCCATCACGGTGAGCCTTCCCTCTCCTTCTTCATGTCTTCATTTCGTGGTTTGGGACCCCACGGACACCGGCCGACCTAATCCCTCTCTTGTTCTCTCGGCCGCCTCTAGTTGCCGTCGTTGCCGTCGGCCACCGTCCGCCCCAGACACCGGCCAGCCGCCACCACCAGCCCACACCGGTAAGCAATCCTCTAATCCTAGTTTAGGCTAGAATGTATATGTGTGGATGGTTATGTGTTAGTGGCTAATTAGGGTGATTAGTGTATAATTTGTGTGATTAAGATTAATGGGCTTTAGGCCCATCTTGTGTACATATTGGGCCGTGCGTGTAGGGCCTAGAGGACATGAATTGGGCTTGGAAATGTTAGATATGTGGGCTGCAAGGATGGGCTAAGTGTGAGAAATGATGGGCCTAAGCTAATTGATGGGCCTTGCGAACTAAATTCACACTAATTGGGCCTAAACTAACTAATTGAACCCAAAATTATGATGGTGGACCTTTATGGACGAAAATTGAAGTTTATTGGGCCCAAATTATAATCTTGAACATTAATTTATGAAGCCCACTAGTGTACATGGGCCTAGAATGGTTAATTGGGCCTAAAATGGGCTAAATGGGCCTAATTGGATAATCCTTTAAAATGGGCTTGGGCCCTTCACGAAATTAACACCAATGGGCTTTAAATTTACATAATGGACTTAAGGATTCCTAATGGGCCCAAGATTGGTAATTGGGCCCTAATCCCTAATTGGACCTTAAATTCTATTTGGGCCCAACATGATTCGTAAGCCCAGCTTAACTCAATGGGCCTAACCCATTTCATTTAACTTTGAATCTTAATGGGCCCAACTTGACTAATGGGCTTTAAACCTTATGATGGGCCGACTTACCCTAATGAACTTATTCACCCATATGGACCTTGGGCCTCAGGTCAGGCCTTAGGCCCATTCGAACTCGAATCCCTTGATTGGGCCCTAAACCAAGTTAAGCCTGATTCAACACACTTGAGGGACTGTTTAATCATTGAATCATTAGTCGTGGGTTAATAACTCCCAGGGGACTAGCATGGGTGATTGGGTTTAGGCCGAGTTGTTAAGGCCGCTG
The DNA here is from genome assembly GCA_019149425.1 of Psidium friedrichsthalianum. Classification (NCBI taxonomy): domain Eukaryota; kingdom Viridiplantae; phylum Streptophyta; class Magnoliopsida; order Myrtales; family Myrtaceae; genus Psidium; species Psidium friedrichsthalianum. Next base: position 5,077 of record JAGVVM010023624.1, on the reverse strand, counting down.
AGGTGAGATTCCTATCGTTATGGGTTTGACCCGAGAATTATTAGGGGATACCCTATTGAGGCTTTCTGGTTAAGGGATTGTGCGTGGGCCCCTTTTGATTTCCTTATGGCATAGCATGTGTGCACATGAGAGTGTGATGGTTGCTTGATGCGTTCTGTACTGGTGCATTTATGCCACATCATGCATGCTCTATGTTTGATTGACTGATTGCAATCATGTGGGCCCGCATTCATTGAGAGCATGGCATGGGTCACCAGAGTTGTGACGCGAGAATGTGCCCAGAGGGGAAGTGGAGAGAAAAGGGAGACCAACGTAAGGCGTTCGAGACGCAGTGTGGTAATTGCCGTAGGGCACTGTTGGGTGAGCCCTGATGGGATTTGGAGTGACGGATGGGCATGGTCTATTGGGACCCGTTATGGCCGATTGAGGCCTGAACATGATCCATTGGGATCCGATATGGCCGGTTGAGGCCTGCGAAATTGCATATGGCATCTGATTGAAATCTCTTGTGCCCGTCTGTATGATATGAATTCTGTTATGATAAATTGCACGTCTGTTAATCATGTTGGGGTCTGGTACTGAGGAGACTGAGAGTGTCTGAACCCTGGACCGTGAACCTAGTCCGTCGGATAGGACCGACCCCACTAGTATACGCTATCCTGCGTTAGGATTAGTGGCGAGCTTATTGAGTTTCGACTCATGGGCGGTGGTTGCCCTTCTTTTACAGATCCAGGTCGCCCGTGATGGCTGCACCGCCGATGCTTTTTGGACTGCCAGTGCAGATGGACACCGAGATTACCCTCCATTTTGATATGCACGCCACTCTGTGGCATAGGCATGTGACCACCGTTTTAGTAGATCAGGGTGGACCCTATCTGGTTCCCCATAGGTACGAGGCCTGGTTTAGAGAGGGCCTGTATGGCTTCGAGGGACCTCAGAGAGACTCCCCGATCCCCATGGAGGACGACCCGATCTTGCTGCAGCCAGCAGAGTATGGAGGCGAGGTGGTCGATCCCGACCCACTGCAGGAGATGCCGTCACCTGGACGATCCGAGATAGATGGTCACGAGGAGGGTGACGCGATGGACACAGATGAGGAGGACCCCGAGGAGGATCCAGAGGAGGACCCAGAGGAGGACCCCGAGGAGGATCCCGAGGAGGAGTTCGAGATGGATTGAGAGATGCTGTACTGGTTTAGTCTTTTGAGAGAGCGTAGATAGCTTGACCATAGCGAGGTTTTCTTTTGGGGTCTGTATCTAACGCTGATGTATATATATATGTTGTCAATTCGCCTTTTGTAAAAGTGTTCTTGTCTTTTCATGCTACCCCACCTTCTTATGTATGTATGCATGTTTAGAAGGCACGCTTCCGCAGTTTTAGATTATGGTAGTTCGCGCTAGCGTCACTTGGCCGCGATGCGCATCCTGGGCCGTCGCTACTCGTAGGCCAGGCGTACGCAGGGATTCATCGATGTGTATGAACAGGGTGTCGCGTGCTCGTTATTGGGATTCAGGGCGTGACAGGGGTTGTTCCCATGCCTCCTGCCACAGTTACGGCAGTTCTGATTTCCAGCAAAAGGCGGCTTTCCCAAAGTTTTCCTCGCAGGTGGGACGAACCTGCGGTTGTCTTTCATCGGCCTCTTGCCGAAATCTCTGAAGTTCCTATTCGGCATGAACCGCGATCCAGATGCGGCAGCCTTCTCTTGTAGATCCCGTTCTATCGCCAGGGCTCGTTCATAGATCTCATTATAGTCCCTCAGCCCAGTGGCAATTATCATGCTCTTCAGCTCGGGTCTCAGACCTTCTCTGAATCTTCTTGCTTTATCCCACGGGTCCTCCTCTCAGCCTTCGAGCGAACTTACACAATCTGGCGAACTCGCCCTCATACTGATCAACAGTCATTTGTCCCTGACGGAGCCTTATAAACTCCTCCATCTTTCGCTCTTGGGCGGCTTCCGAGAAGTACTTCCCATTGAATGCTGCGCAGAAAGCAGCCCAGTTCGCCCTCATGCCATCAGGAAAGACTCGTCCACGGGTGGCCTTCCACCAGTCATCTGCGGTGCTCTGGAGCTGATAGGTCGCTAGTGAGACCTTCTCTTCATCCGTGCATCCTAGCACTGTGAATGCCTTCTCCAGTTGCTCGATCCACGAGGCAGCCACTTCAGGTCCTCCAGTGCCATCAAATTTTGACGGTTGTAGGTTCAAGAACTGCTCCACCATGTGATGAGTTTGACGTCCTCCATTGCCATGCCCATTGCCCCCATGGGCTCCATTTGCAGCGGCCAAGGCGGCCTCAGCTGCTTGGGCAACCGTGGCAGCTCTCTCAGCAGCCTGCCTACCCATCAGATTACTCACCTCTGTCAATACCCTCATCATTTCTTCTATTCTTGGGTCCCCTTCAGACGCAGGAGCTCTTGAGCTCTTGAAATCGTGCAATGCATGATGGTCAAGCAGCGCGCAACAGCCGACTAGGCATACAAGCACAAACACAGCAACAACCAGCAACCAATCAGTCAACAACCATCATTCAAGCACCCAGCTCACGGGGTTCGGCTTTAGAACCTTACCTCAGGTCCTGACGCATCTGCAAGTTAGCCTAAAACATCAAAGTCTATGGCTACATTAAACTAGCCATCTAACTCTGCAAACACATGCACCAATCAATTCATGCATTCTACCCTTTCCTAATCTTTAGGTCCACGGTCTGTCTATCTAACTACCCAAATCCATCAGCCTTATCACTCCAGATCCTCGAATGGTCTCGTATCGAGCTGACCTTGCTCTGATACCACTTCGTACGAGGATGTCACGCCCCGAACCCCATTCGGCCACGCGACACCCCTGTTCGTAACGTCGACGAATCCCTGCGTACGCCTGGCCTACGAGTAGCGACGGCCCAGGATGCTCATCGCGGCCAAGCAACGCTAGCGCAAATGACAACAATCTAAAACCTGCGGAAGCGTGCCTTCTATACATACATACATGCACAAGGTACAGGGTAGCATGAAAGACAAGAACACTTTTACAAAGGATAATACACATCATATATATATATAGCGTCAGATACAGACTCCCAAAAGAAAACCTCGCTACGGTCATGCTATCTGCGCTCTCTCAAAAGACTAGACCAGAACAGCGGGACTCAGTCCACCTCGAGCTCCTCCTCGGGATCCTCCTCGGGGTCCTCCTCGGGATCCTCCTCATCTGTGTCCATGGCGTCGCCCTCCTCGTGACCATCGACCTCGGAACGTCCTGGGGACGGTAACTCCTGCAGTGGGTCGGGGTCGATCACCTCACCACCATACTCTGCTGGCTGCAGCAAGATCGGGTCGTCCTCCATGGGGATCGGGGAGTCTCTCTGAGGTCCCTCGAAGCCATACAGGCCCTCTCTAAACCAGGCCTCGTATCTGTGGGGTACAAGATAAGGTCCACCCTGATCTACTAACACGGTGGTCACATGCCTATGCCACAGAGTGGCGTGCATATCAAAATGGAGGGTAATCTCGGTGTCCATCTGCACTGGCAGTCCAAAAAGCATTGGCGGTGCAGCCATCATGGGTGACCTGGATCTGTAAAAGAAGGGCAACCACCGCCCATGAGTCGAAACTCAATAAGCTCACCACTAATCCTAACGTAGGATAGCGTATACTAGTAGGGTCGGTCCTATCCAATGGACTAGGTTCACGGTCCAGGGTTCAGACACTCTCAGTCCCCTCGGCACCAGACCCCCAACATGGCTAACACGCGTGCAAATTATCACAACACAGATCATATCATACAGACGGGCACAAGATGTCAATCAGATGCCATATGCAATGCTACAGGCCTCAACCGGCCATGTCGGATCCCAATGGATCATACTCAGGCCTCAACCGGCCATAACGGGTCCCAATAGACCATGCCCATCTGTCACTCCAAATCCCATCAGGGCTCACCCAACAGTGCCATACGGCAATTACCACAATGCGTCTCAAACGCCTTACATTGGTCTCCCTTTTCTCTCCACTTCCCCTCTGGGCACATTCTCGCGTCACAGCTCCGGTGACTCATGCCATGCTCTCAATGTATGCGGGGCCACGGGATTGCAATCAGCAAATCAAACATAGAGCATGCATGATATGGCATATATGCACAAGTATAGAACGCATCAAGCAACCACCACACCCTCACGTGCACAACAAGTCAAGCCATAAGAGAATCCAAGGGCCCACGCACAATTTCTCAGTCAGACAGATATGATAGGATATCACTCATTGATCCTCGGGTCAGACCCATAACAGTTGGACTCTCAACTTCGCGGATTCGACAGCTCGGCCTAAGCCCAAACACCCATGTTAGTCCCTGGAGTTAATAACCCACGACTAGTGATTTAATAGTTAAACAATCCTTCGGGTGTAAAAGAATTAGGCTAAGTTGGTTCGGGGCCCAATTAGAGGATTCAAGTTCAATTGGGCCTAAAGCCCGATCCAAGGCCCAAGGCCCTCAAAGGTAATTAAGTTCATAAGGTAAGCGGCCCATTATAGAGTTCAAGGTCCAATAGCCAATCGGGCCCATCTAAGGTTCAAGGTCTAATAAAAGGGTTAGGCCCATTAGATTAAGTTGGCTTATTAAGACAAGTAAGGCCCAATTAGATTCTAAGGCCCTTAATCAAACTTTGGCCCATTAGTTAATCTTAAGTCCATTATGATTTAAGGCCCAATAGAATTAATTTGAGTAGGGCCCAAGCCATTTTTAAGAGTTACCCAATTAAGGCCCATTAGCCATTTTACGCCCATTTAGCATTTCTAGGCCATGTACATTATTGGGCTTCATAAATTAACATTGGAAATGATTACGATGGGCCCATTTAATACCCATTTTCGTCCATTATAAGCCAATAGTGGTTTTGGGGTCCAATACCTCCAAATGGGTCCAACTGTATAACATTTAGAAACATCAAGTCCATTAGAACCCTTAGGCCCATTAGTCCACACGTTTAGTACACTAATTCCAGCCCATTAGCCATAGTTTCAAGGCCCAATCTCTCTTTCCAAGTAGCCCCAACACGTTCGGCCCATCCACACATAAGCTTCAGTCAA
>JAGVVM010023622.1:0-12228 GCA_019149425.1 Psidium friedrichsthalianum | reverse complement strand
CCCCTTACCTATTTTAGCATGAAAAACAAGAAAGACTTTTACAATAAGGGAAACACATCATATATACTAATAATAGAGAGTTAGATACAGTGACTCCCAAAAAGAACCTCACTATAGTCAAGCTATCTACGCTCTATCAAAAAAAGACTAGACAGTACAGCATAACTCAGTCCATCTCGAGTCCTCTCGGGATCCTCCTCGGGGTCCTCCTTGGATCCTCCTCGTCGTGTCCATCGCGTCACCCTCCTCGTGACCATCGATCTCGGATCGTCCCTGGTGACGGCATCTACGGCCATGGGTCGGGTCTACCACCTCGCCCCATACCAGCTGGCTGTGTAGCAAGATCGGGTGTCCTCCATGGGGATCGGGGAGTCTATCTGAGGTCCTCGAAGCCATACAGGCCCTCTCTAAACCAGGCCTCGTATCTATGGGGTACAAGATAGGGTCCACCCTGATCTACTAACACGGTGGTCACATGCCTATGCCACAGAGTGGCGTGCATATCAAAATGGAGGGTAATCTCGGTGTCCATCTGCACTGGCAGTCCAAAAAGCATCGGCGGTGCAGCCATCATGGGTGACCTGGATCTGTAAAAGAAGGGCAAACCACCGCCCGTGAGTCGAAACTCAATAAGCTCACCACTAATCCTAACGTAGGATAACGTACTAGTGGGGTCGGTCCTATCCAACGGACTAGGTTCACGGTCCAGGGTTCAGACACTCTCAGTCTCCTCGGCACCAGACCCCAATATGCCTAACACGCGTACAAAATCGCAAACACAGATCATATCATACAGACGGGCACAAGAGATATCAATCAGATGCCATATGCGATGCTACAGGCCCAACCGGCCATGTCGGATCCCAATGGATCATACTCAGGCCTCATCCGGCCATACGGGTCCCAATAGACCATGCCCATCTGTCACTCCAAATCCCATCAGGGCTCACCAACAGTGCCATACGGCAATTACCACAATGCGTCTCAAACGCCTTACATTGGTCTCCCTTTTCTCTCCACTTCCCCTCTGGGCACATTCTCGCGTCACAGCTCCGGTGACTCATGCCATGCTCTCAATGTATGCGGGGCCACGGGATTGCAATCAGCAAATCAAACATAGAGCATGCATGATATGGCATATATGCACAAGTATAGAACGCATCAAGCAACCACCACACCCTCACGTGCACAACAAGTCAAGCCATAAGAGAATCCAAGGTCCCACGCACAGTTTCTCAGTCAGACAGATATGATAGGATATCACTCATCGATCCTCGGGTCAGACCCATAATAGTTGGACTCTCATCTTCGCGGATTCGACAGCTCGGCCTAAGCCCAAACACCCATGTTATTCCCTGGGAGTTTTAAAAACCCACGACTAGTGTTAATAGTTAAACAATCCCTCGGGTGGAGTTTAAGTGAGGGGGCCCAATTAGAGGATTCAAGTTCAATTGGGCCTAAAGCCAATCCAAGGCCCAAGGCCCTCAAAGGTAATTAAGTTCATTAAGGTAAGTCGGCCCATTACAGAGTTCAAAGTCAAATAGCCAAGTCGGGCCCACTAAGGTTCAAGGTCTAATGAAACGGGTTAGGCCCATTAGATTAAGTTGGGCTTATTAAGACAAGTAAGGCCCAATTAGGTTCTAAGGCCCATTAGCCAAAGTTGGGCCCATTGTATAAATCTTAAGCCCATTGTGAAATTAAGGCCCAATTATTATTAATTTCGTGTAGGGCCCAAGCCCATTTTCTAAAGTTAACCAATTAAGCCCATTTAGCCCATTTTAGCCCAATTAGTCATTTTAGGCCCATGTACATTAATGGGCTCATAAATTAACATTTGAAATTATAAGTTGGGTCCGGTTAATACTCATTTTCGTCCATTATAAGCCCATAATGGTTTTGGGTCCAAATACTCCAAATGGGTCCAACTAGTATAAAATTTAGAACCTCAAGCCCATTAAAACCCTTAGGCCATTAGTCCACACGTTTATTACACTAATTCCAGCCCATTAGCATAGATTCAAGGCCCAATCTCTCTCTCCAAATGGTCACACGCGCCGGCCCATCAACCACACAATTGCACTAAAACCCATTAGGCTTAAATCCCAAAAACACTCACTAATTACTTTACTTAGCAACTAAACCCACCAATCACACAAGCATAACACTAGCCTAAGTCAAGATTAGAGGGTTGCTTACCGGCGGAGGCTGGTTGTGGCGGCTGACCGGCGGAGACGGGGACGGTGACGACGGGACGGTGGTGAGCTGGCCGAGAGAGGGAGGGTGAGATGAGAGGTTAGGCCGGTGGCCTTGGGGTCTCCTCAAGGCACGGAAATGAAGGGACAAGGGCAAGGGGCTCACCTAGGCAACGGGTGGCGGAGGTGGCTGGACGTGGCGGCGCGACGACGACGGGCGGACGGCCTCGGGCGGACGTGGGGCTGACCGAGAGAAGGAGAGAGAGGAGAGTGAGGTCGGGGTCAGCTTCCAACCTTCGGGCTATGGGAGGAAAAGGAGGAAGAGGTGAGAGGCTTACCGTGACGGGAGACCGACGGTGGCCGAGAGACGACGGCGGCTTCACGGCGGCGGTGGCGGCGGAGGGGGAAGAGGCCGAGAGGGAGAGGATTTCGGGGAGAGGAGGAGAGAGAGTTTGACACGAAAATGAGAGAGGGAGGAGAGAGAGTGGATAGATTATAATGCACAAATTTCAAAAATAAGATTATAGTGGGTGGAGTAGTGACATGGATGTATGTGAGATTTTGATTGACATGATTGATTGCCTTGGAACTTGTGCCATGACGCGATTGATTTGATTGATTGATGATGTGACATCCGATTGATGTGACATCTGATTTGACTTACCTCGATTTGCGTGCCAAATGCACCGATCGGGTCCGAGCGCGAACGAATTTTGGACTGGGTTTGTGTCGGTTTGACGAATCTACTCTCAAAAATCTTAATTAGTCTCATTCTAAGGTCTGAGCATTTACCGGGGGCATTTCGGTAATTTTCCATTCACGTCTTGCTTCACGACGTGCACCGGCTGTCTGACCTTCAGTCGACATTCTGAAACCGACTTCATTTCTTCATTGTGTTTATCCTACCGATCCGAATGTCCATCGTCAGATTTCATTTTGTGGTCAATTTCACCAAATACCGACTCTGTCTCAGTCTCAAACCAACGGGCGGCTGATTGGGAAAAATTCCCAGATAGCCTTTCCCCTTTGGTTGGTCAGCTCAGGGTAGCTAATCCTGAGTGAGCGTCGACTAGAGTGTATTAATGAAGTATTTCCATTCATTATCTGAAGGTCGAATTTTCAGACTGTCATGATTGCGGTTCAACTTTAGTCTATCACAGATCTTGCATCTGCACCTTCATCCTTTAGTTCAGATTCAGTGCCATCCTATACGGTGCTTTTGAGATTGGCTCAGTCCAGTGCCAACTCAATTACAAACTCCACTTCACGCTCTGGTGGCAAGCCAGGCAATTCTTGAGGAAACACATCGGGGTATTCCCTTACTATAGGCACCTCCTCCAACTTCACCTCTTGAGCCGACGAATCTATTACAGATGCCAAGAATCCTAGGCAACCCTGATCCATCAGCTTGGTTGCTTCTATCGCGGAAATCCAAGGAATTGAGGTTCCACCTCAATTTCCCTTAAACTCATACTCAGGCCCATCTACTGGGTTCAGCCTTATAGTACTCCTACTGCAGTCAATAACTGCTCCATGTCTAACCAACCAGTCCATGCCAATAATCAAGTCAAAAATCATACATGGGCAGGACAGCTAAGTCAATCTTCTCGACTCTTTTCCAGAGCTATCTCACACCCTTACACCCTAACATAACGATTACTTTATCTTTCAACGGGGTGGCCACATGCAATACAACATCCAATGGTCTAGTTTCTATTCCAGCCAACCCAGCAAAACGTGCAGATATGAACGAATGGGATGCACCAGGATCAAACAAGGCATAGGCGGTATGACCACAGAGAGAAATGGTACCTGTGATCACCCCTGGGCATCTCGGCATCCTTGCGCGCCACAGCATATACTCGTCCCTGAGCAGGCGGACGGTTCAGAATCCTTGAGGTACATTCGCCATTGTGGTGCTGCGGCTGCGGTTGGAACTGGGGTCTTGGACCATTCCTCGGGCAGTTCCTTTGGATGTGCCCCATCTGACCACACCTAAAGCATCCTCCCGTCTTCTTTGGACAGGGGCTGTTCCCATGTCTCCTGCCACAGTCACGGCAGTTCTGATTTCCAGCAAATGGTGGTTTTCCCAAGGTCCTCCTTGCAGGTGGAACGAACCTGCGGTTGTCCTTCATCGGCCTCTTGCCGAAATCTCTGAAGTTCCTATTGGCATGAACCGCGATCCAGATGCGGCAGCCTTCTCCTGCAGATCTCGTTCTATTGCCAGGGCTCTCATAGATCTCGTTGTAGTCCCTCAGCCCAGTAGCAATAATCATACTCTTCAGCTCAGGCCTTAGTCCTTCTCTGAACCTTCTGGCCTTGTCCACGGATCCTCTATCAGCCTTCGAGCAAATTTGGACAGTCTGGCAAAACTCGCCTTCATACTGGTCCACTGTCATTGACCCTTGGCGAAGTCTGATGAATTCCTCCATTTTCTCTCTTGGGCCGCCTCGGAGAAGTACTTGCCATTAAACGCTGCGCAGAAAGCAGCCCATTTGGCCTCATGCCATCAGGGAAGACTCGTCCACGGGTGGCCTTCCACCAGTCATCTGCGGTGCTCTGGAGCTGATAGGTCGCCAGTGAGACCTTCTCTTCATCCGTGCATCCAAGCACTGTGAATGCTTTCTCCAGCTGCTCGATCCATAAGGCAGCCACTTCAGGTCCTCCAGTGCCATCAAATTTCGAGGGTTGCAGCTTCAGAAACTGTTCCACCATGTGATGGGTCTGACGTCCTCCATACCATGCCCACTGCCCCCATGGGCTCCATTTGCAGCGGCCAAGGCGGCCTCAGCTGCTTGGGCAACAGTGGCAGCTCTCTCAGCAGCTTGCCTACCATCAAATTGCTGACTTCAGTTAATACCCTCATCATCTCTTCTATCCTTGTGTCTCCTTCAGGCGCAGGAGCCCTTGAACTCGATGCAGCGGCACTGGGTCTTCTGCCCCTATTGCTCATCCTTGCTAATTACTCTCACTAAATCCAATAAAATTCCATTTAGGAATTTGAAACCCTAAGACTATCAATCAAGCTTTCGCCTACTGTCGCGTCTACTGACATGATTATGCATGAAAAGTTCGCTGCAGCTTTTAAATGCAATTGGACTAGGAAGTCACCTAGACTCACCCTGACAATGCACAACCTAGGCCACCATTCGCCACCTCAACTAGAAGCCTGTCAGGAGCCGCGCTCTTGATCGGGTCTCTGCCCCGGCGACCACTCCCCGCCCTCCTCATTTCTTGGTGCGAACAGTTGTCCTAGGTCACCCACAGCCAGAGAGAATCCCACTCCACGTGTCCCATACCACGTTTCATTGCAGTTTTTAGACGTCCCGTCAGACCTGTCCCATACCAGGCTGACGGTTACCCAACCCAATAAAATATGATGCATGCGCTTTTCAAACCTCGAATCTTTACTTTAAATCAACATCATTTTAAACCATTTTTCTTTTAATACAGAAATCGTGCAATGCATGATGGTCAAGCAGCGCGCAACAGCCGACTAGGCATACAAACACATGCAACAGTAACTAGCAACTAGCCAATCAGCAGTCAGCATTCAAGCACCCAACTCACGGGGCTATGCTTTAGAACCTTACCTCAGGTCCTGACGCATCTGCAGATTAGCTCAAAACATTATAGTCTATAGCCGTACTAGACTAATCGTCTAACTCTGCAAGCACATGCGCAATCAATTCATGCATTTTACCCTTCCTAATTCCTAGGTCTAGGGTCTCTCTATCTGTTACCCCAAAATTCACCAGCCTTATCACTCCAAATCCTCGAACGGTCTCGTATCGAGCTGACCTTGCTCTGATACCACTCGAACTGGGATGTCACGCCCCGAAACCCCAATCGAGCTCGCGACACCCCTGTTCATGTATTTCAACGAATCCCTGCGTACGCCTGGCCTACGAGTAGCGACGGCCCAGGATGCTCATCGCGGCCAAGCGACGCTAGCGCAAACGACAACAATCTAAAAACCTGCGGAAGCGTGCCTTCTATACATACATACATGCACAAGGTACGGGGTAGCATGAAAGACAAGAACACTCTTACAAGAGATAATACACATCATTATATATATAACAAGCGTTAGATACAGACCCCAAAAGAAAACCTCATCTATGGTCCAACTATCTACGCTCTCAAAATCTAGACCAGTACCAGCGGGGTCTCAGTCCACCTCTAGCTCCTCCTCGGGATCCTCCTCGGGGTCCTCCTCTGGGTCCTCCTCTGGATCCTCCTCGGGTCCTGGGTCCTCCTCTCGGTGTCCATGGCGTCACCCTCCTCGTGACCATCGATCTCGGAACGTCCTGGGGACGGCATCTCCTGTAGTGGGTCGGGGTCGATCACCTCGCCACCATACTCGGCTGGCTGCAGCAAGATCGGGTCGTCCTCCATGGGGTCGGGGGAGTCTCTCTTGGGGCCTCGAAGCATACAGGCCCTTCCTCTAAACCAGGCCTCGTATCTATTGGGGTACAAGATAAGGTCCACCCTGATCTACTAGCACGGTGGTCACATGCCTATTGCCACAGAGTGGCGTGCATATCAAAATGGAGGGTAATCTCGAGATTTGTCCATCTGCACTGGCAGTCCAAAAAAGTATCGGCGGCGCGTGCATCATCGGTGACCTGGATCGTGTGTAAAGAGGGCAACACCAGCCCATGAGTCGAAATCAATAAGCTCACCACTAATCCTAACGTAGGGATAGCGTTATACTAGTAGGGTCCGTCCTATCCAATGGAAACTAGGCTCTCGGTCAGGGTTCAGGCACTCTCAGTCACTCGGTACCAGACCCCCAACGTGCCTAACAGACGTACAGCTTATCACAAAACAGATCCATATTATAAGACGGCACAAATGTCAATCAGGATGCCTATATGCAATGCTACAGCCTCAATCGGCCATATCGGATCCCAATGGATCATACCAGGGCTCAACCGGCCATAACGGGTCCCAAGAGGACCATGCCCATTGTCACTCCAAATCCCATTAGGGCCTGCCCTGCGTTTAACTGCTCACCCAACAGTGCCATACGGCAATACCACAATGCGTCTCTAAACGCCCTTACATTGGTCTCCCTTTTCTCTCCACTTCCTCTGCGGCACATTCTAGCGTCACAGCTCCGGTTTGACTCATGCCATGCCTCAGTGTAGGCGCGGGCCACATGGTTTCAATCAACAAATCCAAAACATAGAGCACGCATGATATGGCATACAGTGCACAAGTATAGTAGAACGCATCAAGCTAACCATCACACTCTCGCGTGCACAACAATCCAAGCCTTAAGGAAAAACCAAAGGGGCCCACGCACAATTTCTCAGTCAGACAGAGATGATAGGATATCACTCATTGATCTCGGGTCAGTCAGACCCATAACAATTGGACTTCATCCAGCAAATCTGATCACCCGGCCCAAGCCAAACACCCATGCTATTCTCCTGGAGTTAATAACACATGACTATTGATCAGTGTTTTATTAACCCCTCAGTGGAGTTTGCATTAGTCGGTTGGGTTAAGGCCTCAATTATAGGATTCAAAACAAAGGGCCTAAAGCCCGAAACCAAGGCCCATGGCTCATAAGGGTAAGTAAGTCCATTAATGTAATTCGGCCCATTAAGAGTTTTAGGTCCAAAAGTCGAGGTCGGTTCGATAGGATCAAGGGTTAGTGTAGGGGTAGGGCCCATAAAACCTAGTTGGGCTTATTAAGTTAAGGGGTTAATAATTAACACAAGTGGGCTCAATTAGGAAATTAAGGCCCATACCAATCTTAGGCCCATAATTAAATTTTCGTGGCTGTAGGCCAAGCCCAATTTTGTCAAAGATAACCAATTAAGCCCATTTAGCCCATTTTAGGCCCATTTTAGTCATTCTATGCCCATGTACCTTAATGGGCCTCATATTTAATGTTCCAACCACATTGGGCCCATTCAATTGTAATTGTCGTCAGATTATAAAGCCCACATTAACCCAATTAGGTTCAATTAGGTTCGTTTTAGGCCCAAAATAGCATGAAATTAGGGACCCCAAGCCCATTATAAGTCTTAGGCCCATTAATCCACCCACGTATTACACCCAATTCAGCCCATCAAAGTAGTTACAAGGCCCATCTCTCACTCAAAAGAACCAATTCGGCCGGCCCACTAGAAGAAAAACCAAATGTCCATGAAGCACAATTAACAACAAATTACAATATTAACCCATTCACCAAGATTAGCCACATAATCCCATCAACCACATAAGCATACAAGTAGCCTAAGTCAAGATTAAGGGGTGGGAGAAAGAAGGGGGGAGGGGAAGGGGGGGAGGGAAGGAGAGGGAAGAGGAGGGAGGAGAAGGGCGGGAGGGCTCTTTTTTGTTCCACCATCCACCCTTTTTTCTCCCTTCCCGCCTTCCCCCCCCCCCCCCCCTCTTCTCTCCCTCTCCCTCTTTTTTTCCCCCGGCTTTCCATCCCTTCCTTCTCCGGTCCCCTCCCCCCCCCCCCCTTGCGCCCCCCGCAAGCAAAAGCATTCTCTCGCCCCCCCCCCCCTGACACGCAAAGGTTGCGACCAAACGGGTGTGATATGCTGTCACGTCTTCACCCCCCCCATCCCTCCCCTTTCCATTTGGTAAATCATAAGTAAACATCTTGAATTCGCCTTTTGATTCATAAAATACCATTATTTGCCGTACATCACCTTAATGAATGCAAAATTTTTACTTATGGTAAATTACTTTTTTTGGGTTTTTTTTTCAACAATCATAAAGTTTGATTGTGCATTTTTTTTGAGAGGAAATGTCATGGAAAGCACGAAATTTCTCAAAAATGGAAGAAAGCATTGCTATTATATCATGTCTCTAGTCATTTGTCTGTACATTCAATTTGAGAGGAGAAAATCTTCCTGAATGTGTAACTTCATCTTTTCAACAAGTTTTTTAGGAATTTTATTTTAATTATGCATAAATCTTTCGAGGGAATATCATGAAAAGCACAAAATCTCTCGAAAATTAGGAAAAAACAATGCTTATAGAAGGTATCTCCAGTCATTTTTCTGTGAATTCAATTGAGAGAGCAAATCTTCCGGATCATCTTTCTATCAAATTTTTTCTTCAGGAAAATGTATTTTGATTATGCATAACTTTCCAAGGAGGATAAATATTTGTTCTGAAAATAAATCGCTCTTATATCATTTGAATAATCAGTCAATGTAAATGTTACCCATTGTCAACGACCAATTTAAATCGAAACATTTTTTCTGTGGACGATGAAAATATTCGTTCATTTATTTGAAGCGCCTACAAACGACTATTGTATGAAAATTTTTTGAATTAATATTAACATCGTTTAGCAATCAAAACTAAACACATAAAAATTTGACTAATCAATGTGGGTCCCTTTCTTATATACATGACTAGAGTATTGTGGTGTGCAAAATATGATTATAATTTCATATTTATTACGCATATTTATGTTGTTGATGGATCTATAATCAAAAATTCTTTTTAGATGGACGTTAAAGACCTAGAGAAGATTCTTAAGGATCACATTCATCTGAGAAACTGTTGCACTGATGAACAAAACCTTTAGCGATATGCCAAATGATATTCAGTTGCTCGATACGTAAGGACTATTTCTTTTCTTCCAAAAAGGAGAGAAAAGAGCTAAGTATGTGACTTGGACCACCTCCTTCCAGTTTAGTCAAACTCAATTTTGGATAGGAGCTCTAAGGACAGCCCGAGTGTAGCTCAATAGGTGGACTTTATAAGATGACTCAGGCAATAGATTGCCTTAAGTCAGGAAAATGAAAAGAGAGAGTGTTCTTCAATAAAAGCATAACTATGTGGCATTTTTTTAAAAGTACGTTTGTTTCGTGGAAAAATGAATTCTCGTGAAAAATGAGCCTTTTCATTTCAAATTAGCACCTATCTTTGGGTATTACCAAACTTATGGCGGAGGCGGACATGTAAAGTCGGCAATGTCCTGCTTAGGAGATTGAAAACCTTCATGGGTAACACATTCATTTCTTAAATGAAAGCGTGCTTAAATATTTCAACAGGTCAGATTGTCCATAGTATTAGGTGTGTGGGAAATGCATGTGCTAACTGGCCAGCAAAGGTGGTTATCCTAATTCACAGGCCCGGTAAGAATCACTTCATCATCGATAGGCCCGCCATCAATTATGCGTGCTTCCGACCAGGGTTCAGATTGGATCATGTTTTATTAGGAGATCGAGGATGTAATTTTTGAGCCTCTGCCCTTTTCTTCCGGAAAAAAAAAAAAAATACTCAGCAACATGATAGGGGTGTGACCGGACTAGATTTATCGGAACTCAAAATGCAACCCCATGAAAAATAGATTTGAGACCCGCATCACATTGAAAATAGATTTGGGAACTCGTTGGCATCCGGAACGGAGTTCTCAGTTCCAAGTACTAGCACTCGGGATCGCTCACGGCGCCACCAACGTCCTATTTTCGTGCCTAGATTGCTATTTTCACTATTTCTTTTGGTCGGATAGTGGTTTCATTTTTCATCTTCTTTATTTTGAATCGTTTCATTGCTATTTCATATTAGTTCGTATGCAAACATTATCATGACAACAAAAGAAAAAAAAATATGTTCCCGGATAACGATTCACCGAATCAGAACAAAAAAAAAACAGAAGAACACAATTGGGGGGTAAAAACAAACAAAAGGGCGGGAAAGATACAAGTATCAAAATAGGTTTTCGGGGGGACAAACAAACTAGATTTTATCTTTACCTTCCACCCCCCCCCAAAAAAATTAGGGAACTTCAGGTTCAAAAAAAAATTTTAAAGCCGATTATTAACAGGTCGGTTTCAGCAACCAACACACCGCCATGCTTTCACCCCCCTGAAACAAAAGTGCGCTTGTTCGGGGCTGTAGTTCACCTTCTCGGGTTAGTCACGATCAGCTTCGGCGAAAAAAAGGGAGCACGGGCCGGCGACGATATGGATTTCGGAACCCTTACGCTTCGCTGCTCGAAAGCCTCGGAATCGGTTGGATAACAAATTGTCCCAATGCGGAGAGAAGGAACTTACTCAAGGAATAGGTTACCGTTTCCGTGGGAAGCCAAGGAGCTTCGGTCAGCCGAGGCCCCCGGAACAGGTGGGGGGGGCGCGGGGGCAAGGCCCCCCCCAAAGCGAAGCCCCCCCGTGCTGCTTGTTCACACGGTTCTCGCCGCCGCGTCCGAAAAACCATAGCAAAATCGCCCGCTCCTGCACGCGTCGGAGGCGCCGTTCGTCCGATGAGCTGCGCGGAAGGGATTGCGGCCGACTCCGGGGGGGCTCTTTTTCTTCACCCCTGCGGGATGAGCGCGCGGGGTCTCTGTCCCCCTCCGCCCTTACCCGGGCGGAACCAAGTGCTTTACTTATTCCGATGTTGTCGCTGGCAGTTGATTGTTCTTGAGCTCCGTGTGCCGCAAATCCTCAACGGTGGTGACGACCCGAACACTCATAAAACTCAGGTGCTGGAGCTCCCATCCATGCTAACGCGGTCATCATGCTCACATGTGGTTGCATTAAACTTGGTGTAAATAACTGCCTGATCAATTTAAGTGCTAGTGTTGCACATGCGTCTAACAATTTACGAAGGTTGCTTCTGATATGATCTTTGGTGACGCGTGAGTATTGTGCATCCATTGCTTAGCGGCGGTGAATTTCGACAGAGATGGCCTTGCTGCTAATGAAAGCAAGGCTTGGGGGGAAAAAATAAAACTTTGAAAAATTATTTTCAAAAAATTTTCTAGGTAAAAATTATCGCAGCGGCAATGAAGCTGAGTATACATTCAAAACAGGTACAGAAAAATTGATGGAGTCAGGCGGCCACCCCATGTCTATGTACAAAAGTAATTGGAATCTATTACACATGCTTACGGTGGAGTACATTGTCTCTGTCTCTCTCCTGTTTTAGGGCTGGGGAAGCTGTATTAGCTATTGACCTCGATGTGGCCCAAAAGGAAGATGTTGTCAATTGTCTCCAATTCAAATGTGAGCTCATTATTGCATCACAAGTAATCATTTGGTAAAAGCCATGGCGA
>JAGVVM010023618.1:0-11361 GCA_019149425.1 Psidium friedrichsthalianum | reverse complement strand
ACATCATAACCCTATCTACCCACTATTCGTAGATGCCCATCTTCCTCATACAAGCCTCCAAGAAGTCCAAATCAACCCTGTCATATGCTTTCTTCATATTACGTTTTAGAATAGCCTGAAACCACCTCTTGCTTTTTTGCACTCTCAGATGATGGAGGACTTCTTGAACAACTAGGATGTTGTCTTGAACCTATCCACCCTTGGCGAAAGCACTATGCTCTTCCTCTATGGTATCATTAAGCCATGATTTAAATCTATTAGCAAGGACCTTTGAGATTATTTTATAGGCGAAATTACAAAAGCTTATGGGTTCGAATTGATCTAGTTTTTCTAGATTAAGGATAAGGGTGATATGCATTCTATTCAATTCAGGGTTCAAATATCTATTATTAAAGAAGAATCGTACCTCCTCGAAGACTTCCATCTTGATTTCCTCCTAGTTTTGATGAAAGAACATGCCATTTAAATCGTCTTGTCTAAGAAGCTTTTAAGGATCCCATCTGAAAAATAGCAGCCTAGATTTCCAACAAAGAGATTTCAGTAGATAGGGCCTCATTCATTTCATTGGACACAATTGAATGGCAGTCCTGCTATATAAGATTGGTGTTATGGGGGCCAACTGAGCTATAGAGGTTTCCAAAGAAGTTTGCAGCTATTTCCTTCAGGTTCCTGGGTTCACGAACCCATATATCATTCTTATCTCTCAACATGGATATTCTATTATGCTATCTTTGCTAAATCGTTGTAGAGTGGAAGAATTTTGTGTTTTTATCACCTCGTGTGAGCTAGTTAATTCTTAACCTTAAGCCCCACTACGTCTCTTCCCTTCTCCACATATTTTCGATCTTCTCAATGATTTCTTACTGTTTGCCTCCATCTTATATCAAATTCTGGCCATTTGTGCTATTTTCAAGCTCGACTTGCAAGGAACTTATCTGGTGTTGGTAGTTTGAGGAGGTCTTTTTGCTCCAAATAGCCAAAGAAGCGGAGACGGCTTTAATCCTCCTAACTAAATCTGTATCTTGCAATTTAGGTAAGTTCGATGTTTCCTTAATAATTCTCTCACATTTATTGTGTTCTTGCCAAAGGCCTCAAATCTAAATATCTTCTTTCTTTTTGTTGGATCCATGGAAAGTGACATCAAGATGGGGTAATGATCAGAGCCAATGGCTAGAAGAGAAAACACTTCGACATCCAAAAACTCCATCCTCCATTCAATATTACGTACTGCACCATCTAGTCTTTTCTTGACAAAATCCTCCCCTTCTCGGTTGTTTGCACATGTAAATACACACCCCTTGCTCTCAATGTCCATTAAACCACAGTTGTTAAGGAATTCCTGAAAAGCCTACATACAAACTGTTCTCAGTCCCTCTTTTCCACCTTCTCCCAAAAGGATAAAGTTCCATTGAAATCCGCTATGCAAACCGATGGAAGAGTGTTTAGGGCTTTAATATGTTGGCAGCTATCCCCAAGTTTGAAGTCTCTTCTAGAAAGTAGTTGGGACATGGACAAAGGTAATTCTGAATGGTGTCTTGTGCTTTGTATCTATTTATTGGATATTAATGAAATTCTTAGTTGCATCAATTACTGTCATCGAGGCCTTTTCCTTCCATAGTAAAGCTAAACCACCCACAATCCTTATCAGGTTAACTGTAAAATGGTGCTGAAACTTCATCCTTTCTTAGATTATTATGATAAGTCTCTCTCTGTTTTTAGTCTCACAAAGGAAAACTAGGTTGGGCCAATCATGAGCCACCATGGACCTTCAGCTTTGCACTGTCAAGTGAGTACCTAGCCCTTAATAGTTCCAATATAAGAGTGTCATTTGTGCTTCACTGACTTATTAGGGCCAGCCACCACAGCCTGAAGAGTAGTGTCTTCCATTTCAAAGACTTAGGTCTCCAATAGCTCTAGCTCATCCAAGAGCATATTGTTTGGTCCCTTTTTTTTTCATAAGCACCGTATCTTCTGATTTTTTTCACCTGTCATTCATTGTTGATAGCATTGTTTTTCTATAGGGATTCAATACCTTGCTAAAATGAAGGGAGCTATAGTAACAGGGCAAGGTTCATCCATTATCATCACTTTCTCAGCCCACGATGGATTCAGCCTATCCCTATCTTTAGTTTTTGACATTTTCCTCTTATCCCTTTCTTCTCGTGAATCGACGAGGGTTGTTTGGGATAAGCTATTCTATTTAGGCGATACTGGAGTTTCAAGAATGGTATCTTCCTCTATTTGTCCCTCTCGAGGTGGTTCATAGAAAGCTTTCCAGAAGGGCTAAGTGTATTAAACTCTATTTTTAGCCAAGAGTTATAAAGTCAGTTCTCATCCTTTGATATAAACTCATCATCATATGGAATTTTTGTACACTTTTAAGCATAGTGTCCCAGTTTTCCGCACGAATAATTGTAAATAGGGTGCCTTTCATAATGGAAGTCAAGCTAGTGTTTGTTTCCTTTAAAACTGTATATCATTCCAAAATTAAGAGGGCATGACAGGTTTAAATAGACTTTAGGTTTTCCCACCAATAAGGCTAAGAAGCCTTTTGCTTCAATTTTCACATCAGTCACCTCCCCTACCTTCTTAGCAATAGTTCTAATAACTTCTTCCTGTCTTCCCTGGACAGGGAGTCTGTGAATATACATCCAAAAAGGTTTCTAACTTAATACATTGTGGAAGATTGCCCGATTCCCAAGACTTCAGGACAAGTATATGGCGGGAGAAAGACCAAGGCCCCGACTCTAGAATTCTAGCCTTTTCCTCTGTAGTTGGGAACACAAATTGAAAGAGACCAGGTTATAAGTGCACACAAATCACATGCTCACATTTTCAACCTTTCTTCATTGTTGTTTGAAAGGCTTGAAAATTCATTTCAGGACTACCATGTAATTTTCCAAAGGCTATTTTTTCACTTTCCTAGAGACTTTCCTCTGTAATAATATCATCTACCATTGTAGTTTTCCTTCTGGGCCATAAATGTCTTAATCTTCTACTAAGGGCAGCCATACATAGTTTATGTTCAATGTCCCCTTTCATAACTCACTAACAGATTCTCAAGGAAAGAAAAACTTACATTATTGTTGACACTTGATTTTTTGCCAATCTTATTCTTAGAAAATTTTCAAAAAATTCCTCAAAATTCATAAAATTGAAAATTCAACTTTGAGACACTCGGCGTAGCCTAAGGAACCAATTTTGAGCCAAAAATAATTTTTCACATTTTTAGTATTTTTCTGCATTTTATTTTCAAAAATTCATAAAAAAAAATCAATAAAAAGTGAGAAAATTAAAAAATCAACTTCGGCGACCTTGGCCTAGCCTAGGGAACCAATTTTGAGCCAAAAATAATTTTCCATATTTTTAGTAATTTTTTTGCATTTTATTTTCAAAAATTCATAAAAAGTCAATAAAAAGTGAGAAGATTACAAAATCAACTTTGGGGACCTTCGCCTAGCCTAGGGAACCAATTTTGAGCCAAAAATAATTTTCTATATTTTTAGTATTTTTTTGCATTTTATTTTCAAAAATCCGTAAAAAAATCAATAAAAATGAAAAAATTACAAAATCAACTTTGGAAGCCTTGGCCAAACCTAGGGAACCAATTTTGAACCAAAAATAATTTTCCTTATTCTTGGCATTTTTAATATTTTTTAGAAATTAGTAAAATAATGGAAAATTAATAAAAATTAGTATTTTAGGCCAGAAAATTACGGAAAAATAGTCAATATTTTTGTTTTAATTTTCCCTTCATTTTGGCTGAATAAATTTTGAGAAATTAAATCTGGAATTTAGGGTTCTTTTGTTAATTTCTTTTTTCAAATTATTTAAATAATTCTAGAAATTCCATTTTAGCTTTTTAATTTTCCATTTTCACACTTTTAGAGTCGTGTCATCCTCCTCTATTTTTTAAGATTAAAATCCAGCCCAAAGGCCCCTGAATTGTCCAATTTCGCTAAAAAGGACCAGAATGCAATTTTTGATTTTTCAAATTTGTCCCTAAAAACACTTAAAATGCAATTAAAAATTTTCTAGGGACTAAATTGAAAATCGGGGCGCCTCACCCCCTAGATTTTGACATTCTGAATCCGTTGGTGGTGTCAATTTTTGCAAAAAAGGCCATCTATAGTTTGGATTTTGCGAAATGGATACTCGGGTCGAATTTTGAAATTGGGTTTTTATACCAATTCCTAGGGAAATTGGCGTGAAAATTCATTTCCTAATAGATTTGATGCCATAGAATTCAATTTTGGGGTATGATTCGCTTAATTTTGACCTTTTTAAGGTTAATTTGAGTGAATTTAATCAACCGGGTCAGTCGGGTCGGGTCGGATCCGACCTGATAACCCGGTCAATCCATTTGAGCCCAACAGAACCAAATCTGGTTCTTCTCCTTCGCACGAAAGAAGCTCAAAAAAGCAGAGGAGATCCTAACTGGGAGATTTGAGAGGATTATGAGAGATTGGAGGTTGGTTTAGGTGGGGATTTGAACCAAGTCGGGAGGAGACAATCTCGGGATTACGGTACCCAATTCGAGTTTAAAGGGAGACTGGAGAGGGAGTTACAAAAAAAGATTCTCTAAAAAAAAAAAGAACTCGGGGAGAGGAGGCTATAAGGGCTCGGCCAAGGCAAAAGAAGAAGAATCAGGGGCTTACGTTGATTCCATGAGCTCCCTGAGGTCTCAAGCATCACCACTAACTCCTCAGATTGGCCTCAATACCCCGGAACAGGTAATTGCCATCTTCGAGCTCTGAGTTCTGTGACCATGGTGAATCATCAGTTTGTTGGTTATTCTCTAAAATTGTGTGTGCGTTTTACTCCTTGAGCAATTCTAAGCATGCCCCCACCTCACTTTTGCATCGATCGAACGCGAGAGGCCTCATTCGAAACCTCCCATTCTTGCCCGACTGTCGCTTCCTCCCCAGCTTAATCTGGCGATCTAGAGTCCAATCGAAGCCTGAGGTAAGCCTTCTGAGCTCTTTGTGGTGCTTCCTGTAGAATTAATTGCATTGTTATGCTCTAGATTGCAAGCTCGAACCGCCATGGTCGTCTTCTGTAAACACCTCGATTGCTAGGTTTTAGCCGATAGATCCCGTTAGGTTTTGGATATGTTAGTCTGGAGTCGATGAGGAGTCGATTAGGGTTGGAAGTAGTTTGATCGGTGTAGGTCTCGCCATTGGATGATCGCCGACGAGCCTCGGCCATTCATCTAGAGTTAGCCCGAGGAAGAAGATGAAGCCAGGTCCGCAGGTTGACTAGGTTAACATCCGACGTGGCGCTGACGTGGCGATACACGTCATACGCCACGTTGGCTTGTTGACCTGGTCAAAAGCTGACAAGGACGCCACGTCAGCCGATTATAATGAATCGTAAATAATATACCTTGATCGGACGGTGAGGAGTGAACCACGTGTCAAGACCTCAAATTTTCCGGGAATAAAAGATATTAATCTGGCCTTTTAGATCGGACAGTTAGGATTAGTCTCGGATTCAATCTTGGCCGTAGGTTTAGTATGGAGGGCGGACGATTAAGATATTGACACGTGGTGAGTCGCAGACCGTAAGATTAGAAGCAGGCGAAAAATCAAAAAAACAAAATAGAAATAAGTAGAGAAAATAAAAAGAAATTCAAAAATTTAAAATAAACCTCCTAAAACTACGTCGTTTTGCTCTTAGGTAGTCTGCCTAGGCTTGGGGCCAGGTTTAGGTGTAGTGTGCCAGGTCAATACGGCCCGGTCCGTATAACAAAAATAAAAAAAAAAATTTCAAAAAATCAAATAAAAAATTAAATTATTAGAAAACTCAGAAAATCGATAAAAATTAAAAAAATAGAAAATTAATAAAAACCTTGAAGCGGCGTCGTTTTAGCCTTGGGTGGTTCGGTCGAGTCTAGGGTCATGGTCGGGTCAACCCGACCCGGTCCGTGGAATTAAATAAATATAAAAAAATGATAAAAAAAATAAATAAATAGAAATAAAATAAAGAAGAAAAATAATAAAAAAATAAAAAATGGGAAAAATAAAAAAAAATTTAGAAAAATCTTAGAAAAGTAAAAAATTAGGAATAATGGGAAAATAAAAAAAAAATAAAAATAGGAAGACAAATAAAAAATCCATAAAAATCATAAAAGTTCTTTTAGAAAATATTAAAAAAAATGTCAAAAATGAGGGAAAATTTTAAATAAATGAATAAGAAAATAAAAAATAAATAAAAATTTTAAAAATTTTAAAAATTTTAAAAAAACTATTAAAAAATCAGAAAATTTTAGGAAATACGAAAAATAATAATAAGGAGTAGGAAAATAATAATAAAATCACGAAAATTTTGGGAAAATTCTAAAAAATTTTGGAAAAATAGGGAAAATCTTGGATAAGGTCAAAATTCCCCAAAAAAATAGAGAAGTCCTTAGAAAACCATAAAAAACCTCAAAAAAAAAATTAAAAACGTTCAAGAAAATAAAAAAAAATTGGAAAAATCCAGAAAAATTCTCAAAAAATTCTGAAAATTAAGGAAAAACCGTGCCCAATTGGTCTGATCCCTTTTCACAATTTTGACCCTCCGAGTCTTAGGAAATTACCATTTTGCCCCTCTAGCCAACTTGACCCAAATTTTTTCAAATTACCCATTAACTTTGTTGGCATTTCCCTAGGTTTCTGAGACTCCTCTAGGGTCGTTTTGATTTGTCTTGACTTGATTTGATGTGAATTCTCATCTTCTTGATTGCGCAATCATTTTTTATGGTTGTGATTGATAGGTTAGTTTTCCCACTCGCATGAACCCCTTAGATCTTTAGGACTCCCCCCATCCAGAAAACACCTGCATGAATTCCTTAAGATAGAAAATCATTCAACTTAGGTACCGAAAGGGCGTCGATAGCAATATTGACGTAACTAAGTCCCCGAATCTAGATTTCTGGTTTTCGTAGAATTGAACGATCTCTCCCAATTGTTCGATAAGGTTTCCAATCATACCCTCAATAAATGATTAGTGGCGACTCCGATGGCATGCAAACCGTTCACATGTCATCCGACCACACTAAGGTCGACCTCGATTTAAAATTTCCCTGACGCGATTTGGCATGGGCCTGGGAGGGCCCGAGCTAAGCCCAGATCTCAAGGTGGGCTTGGCAATCCATTAGCTCCCTCGGGATCCAGAAATCTCGGGAGGTTCGTGACAGATTGGCGACTCCGCTAGGGACTTGGTTTTAACTCATTAAAAGACTTGAGCCGATTAAAAAAGTTGGGTGTTTCTAACATATTTTTCTGCAGGCACTCTTGAAGGTAAGGTAAGTCTACTAACCAAATGTGTTAGATGTTTTTGCAGATGGGAGTTATAAGGGGAGGAGTGATTGCTGACGTGTTTTATGCAGGATTGGAGTATGGGATTGTTTGTTTATTTCCTGCAAATTAGAAGCGTTGTTTGATATCAACTGCTATGCATGACTTGCATATTTTGAGGATCATGACACATGCACACACAAGCGCCTAAACCCAAGCCGCGAAACTCTTTCTAGGTCGCCATAGATAGGGATCGACATGCAAAGACCTAGCGTTTGATTGTGCCTGGGTTGACCATATTCGATCCCGCTCGCTATCTGAATTGATGATTCTTCCCACTTGACGTTTGATCGCGCTTGTGGGCAAAGTTATTGAGTTAGATAGTGGGAGCCTTTTATGTCTATACCCTGTCTCTTTTTTTATTTTCTAGAGTCAATTCCTCACTTGTCTCATGCGCATGTGAATTGGACGGTTGGTATACCTAAAACCAAAAATAAAAGGGTCCGATTGGTAAGGCTTTCTTACTTTTAACTTATTTCCATACACCATGCATCTCATACATCATCTCATAGTAAGTCGTTATCTCGATGATTGTTTTGAAAGCCATTTTAGGATAGAAGGACGATTTTCCACACGCTTTAAATTTTCGGATGTTGTATTTCCACATCCCCTTTCGTCCCCTTTAGACTTGATGTATTATGGATCTTTTTGGATGTATTCGCACATTTTTTGACTCCCTTTTAAGATTTTTAATAGATAAAGTTGGCGATGGCTTTCATACCAATCATTGAGGGTCCTAGCCAATTGCATAATTTCTTTGGGAGAAATCTGGATTAAAACCCTCTGACTAATTTTGGTCGAATAAGAGTGCTTTAACCCTTATTTCACCAAAAGAAAATATAGAATTGGGCTAGTGCATTCACATTGCATCTCCATTCATTCTGCACTATAACCCGTGGTAATTAATTCTAGCACATTCTTGCATATCCAAAATAGATGGGGAAATCGATATTAAGGTCATCCCGGTCCCACGCAAGGAGCTCACAGCATGGTGGAGCCGTCTCAACCCAAATAACCAGGCCTACGTTGAAGAATGCTTAGCACGCTTAGTGGATCTCATCAAGGTGAACTACTAACCCGCTCTCATCTAGGCCTTGGCAAGGAGTACGTCGAGTTGTTCAGGAGTACCGACAGCCCTTGGTACATGATTACATTGTCCTGTACCCGCCTGGAGTACAGCCGTACATACCAGAAGACATGGGCCGTCCCCAGCTGAGGAAGACGAAGACCCACATGTGGAGGACTTGGATGGAGCAGAGATCGTCGAGGATGCCTTAGCCTCCAAGCACCTCCGGACTAGATGGATGATTTCCCCATTTAATTTTGATATTGTCTTCAATTGTAATAAGCTCACGACATTTTCATATATGATCATTCATCATGGTTTTCTTAAAATAAATAATTATCACGGGTTATTCGCCTTTTTAATAGTATGCTCATTCATGTTTAATGAGTGGAAAAACCGTTTACATGAGGTTAAGGCTCATGATTGGCTCTTTCCTCCCATTAACCACGTATGAACATAGTATTGAGAAGGTTTTAGACTTCTGCACTTTTGCTCTGCTCGCGGATTCCTGACTCACCATTTTTAAACAGGTAAATTCTGTAGTTACGAGGACCCGCAGTAAGACGCGGAAACTGAGAATGGAGAACGAAGAGCTGACTCCCAGGGTGGACAAACCTCGAAAACCAGATCAACATGATGGCTGTCATGATAGCGGAAATGAAATCGATGATGACAGCTGCGCAAGGAAAGTCCCCAAGTATGCCCGAAGCTAATCCCAGTACGTCTACCGACTCCGACACCAACCAGACCACCAGCACCGAATCCGAGAAAGAAGTACCCCATAAGGCCCCTCCAGTTGTGATCGACCTGGAGAAAGAAAAAGAGAAAAGCCCGCAGCTAAAACCGAGGAAGGCGCGAGAAGGCTTGCAAAGATCGAAGAATACTTGAGTAGTTAAGGCTACGAGTTGGCTAGGTTCGACAAGATCTCACTATTCACTAAGATAGAAGTCCCGGCTGGGTATAAGGAGCCGGAATTCGTGAGGAAGTACGATGGGACGGGTTGCCCCGGGCCCACCTAAGTATTACCTACACAAGATGGCGCACTATTCTGATTACGTCCCACTCCTGATGAACACTTTCCAGGAAAGCTTAGCTGGAGCCCCTTTGTCTTGGTTCATTGAGCTTAACATGGAGGAATACGACAGTTGGGAAGATCTGGCAGAGGAATTTCTGCACCAATACAAGTTCAATACGGCCACAGCGCCGACCAGGGAAGATCTGTTGAGAACCACGAAAGGAAGGAGCAAGGCAATACGGACGTTCGCACAGAGATGGCGAGCGATAGCGACTCAAGTCAAACAGGCCATCCCCGAAGAAAAGCTGGTGGATCTGTTCCTGAAAACCCTACCTCTTGAGTATTTCGAGAGATTGAACACTTCAGGGTGCCGACCACTTCGCGCACCTTATCAAGGTGGCCGAACACCACGAATGGGCATTGAGGGAGAAAATATACCGGAGCCGTCTTTCAAACGGCAGTATCCAGTTAGAAGGGACAGAGACGATTCAGGCGACGTCGCCTTCGTACCGAACCCGCCAAGACCAAGGAAGTTTTTGGAATCCACCCCCACTCTAGGTGGCACGTCGGGATCAGCCCCAAGGAAGTTCGAGGCTAAGAAAAGAGCCCTACTATCTTTTACACCGCTATCTCGTCCGTAGTCAAAACTGCTGCCTATCCTGTTAGAAGGGCACTTAGTTGCCAAAGAACCTCCAAGGCCAAATCCACCGAGGTTCCCTAGGTTTGACGAGACCCAGTCATGCACCTACCACATGGGAGAGAAAGGGCACAACGTAGATAACTGCCTTGCGCTCAAGTATAAAGTGCAGGCATTGATAGACGGGGAAGTATGGAGTTCGACAAGACGGAACCGAACGTACAACAAAACCCCATACCGGATCACGAAGAGTGAACGCCATTTGGGACGAAGGCGACACGAATAGGCTAGAATGTTTGGCTGACACGGCCAAATTGCAAGAGATGTCGGAAGTAGCCGCATATACCCGGCTGACAGAGGAGCCTCAGGAGAGGAAAAGATAGAATGCTTGGAGAAATTGGCCACCTTAGACATCCTGGATCGAGCTAATGGCTCTACAACGAATGATACCCTTTCGAAAATCGACATATCCTCTAGCGAGTTCAGAATAGAAGCTGACGATGGAAGCTTGGGAGAGGCCCCATGTGAACTCATGCTGAGTGAGGAGCATGTCGCCAGGAATCCGACGAAGAACCAGATGACGAAAAAATCCACTACAAGAGGGCGCATGATCCGATAAGAAATTTTTACGGGAGGCCCTCGAAGAGGAGAGATAGTGGACACTTTGGGCCAAGACAGCGGAGGTTATAACTATCGAGTGCTTTAGTCTGTCCTGCCAAGCTTCTTCATCAGAACTGAAGAAATCGTTCTCGACGGGTGAGGCGGTTGGATGACCCCAACATGCCAGCGGATGAGACTGTCCAGAACACAACAGAACCTGTCCGTCCAACCAATTTCTGGAAGACACCGTCAACGTCATCATCGAGCGACGTGACGAAGAATCTAACCAGCCTGCGTAAAGAGGCCCCCTCTTTCCCTTTTCATTGATGCATTTCAATTATTGCACTTAGATTCCTGCATGATGTTTTCATTCCTTAGTAATGCATTTTTCTTTCCAAAAAACACCTTGGGTCTCCGACCATTGGTCCAAGTAGTACATGCTATAATGCGGTCCATTTTCATTTAATACAAGTCCCATGAGTTTTGTTAGGGATATGTGGAATAACAAATCGGCCCATTGATAATACTTGGCTTCAAATTTTGAAGCTTGATGGCTGATTTGCCACATGATCCCTAGTTTTTTTATGAAAAGCCTTTAGGAGGGCAAGGACGTCCGATGAGATGAGGACCAGTCCCCCTCCTTCTTCTTCGCTCTTAAAAAACCGTCTTCAAAATGTTTTGAAAAATTCATGCATCTTTATTA
>JAGVVM010023615.1:0-10927 GCA_019149425.1 Psidium friedrichsthalianum | reverse complement strand
AAGAAAAAAGTTATTTTTCTTTGTTTGGTGCTATATGGCCTAAAATATTTTTTTGATCTTAAGTTTTCGTTTGAAAAATGATTCCAATCTCAAGACTTTATCTTACACAAAAAAAAAATTCGAGTTTTTGAATTATTTCTTATTTTCTTATTTCTATTTTCTATATTTTTCCTTTTCTTTTTTCTTTTTTTCTTCACTCACTAGCCCACACCTGTGGCCGATGACCACCTATCATTGCGGCCCAGCGCCTGGCCAAGGGAAAGAAAAGAATATATATGAAATACTACAAAATTCCAAAGTAGCAATTTCGAAAGTACTTTCACCTTTTCAGATTAGGGAATTCACTTTTCGGATTTTATGTACAAATTTTTTCATTAGCTGAAAAGTGTTTTTGGCTGACTTGTCAATTTTGGCAAACCAAACCGATGGAAGTTTGAAAATGAATTTTTGAAAAATACTTCTACTTAAACAAACACGCACCATAAAATGGCAAACTTCCTTTTGTGGAGATGTTTCCAACATGTTATTTAGAATGGGCCTTTTTCGAAATTAGGATTAAAAAATTATTTACAAAATTAGTTGAAAAAAGTATTTACAAAATTGGGGCCCGTACTGCATTTAAAATGCCGCACGGGCCCTTGCGGCAGTCACAATGGCTCATGGACCGAGCAGCGCTCGCACAGTGCCGCTCGGGCATGTGTGACATTGCAGTCCACGGCCCGTGCATGTGCCACAGTGCCACGCACGGGCCCGATCTTTTTTAATTTCGTTTTTTTACTTTTTCTAATATTTATATAACTTTGTAAATACAATTTTTTTCTTTTCGAGCTTATTTTTATAACATAATTATCAATAATTAATTGAAAAAAAATTTGTTAATATGTATGTAATTATTTTATAAAGTATGTAAATTAATTAATTAAAAATATTCACGAGGCCAATGCGGTAGCATTTTTTTATTTCAATTTTTGTATGTGTTTTTTTATTTACTATTTATATAAATTTTTAAAATAATTTTTTTCCTATTGAAGCATATTTTTATAACATAATTATCAATAATTAATTAAAAAATTTATTAAGATGTATGTATTAATTATTTACTATTTATAAAAAATATTCACGAGGCTGGTGCGACAACATTTTTTTAATTTCATATTTTATAATTTTATATTTATATAATTTTGTAAATATATATTTTTCCTTTTGAAGCTTATTTTTATAACATAATTATCTGTAATTAATTAAAAATTTATTAAGATATATGTATGTGATTAATTTTTTTAGTATGTTAATAATTAATAAAGAATATTAACATAATTAGCATTTCTTTAATTTCGTATTTTTTTACATGTTTTTTATAAAATTTATATAACTTGTAAATATAATTTTGTTTCCTTTTGAAACTTTTTTATAACATAATTATCAATAATTAATTAAAAATTTTATTAAGATATATGTATGTGATTAATTTTTTTAGTATTCTAATAATTAATAAAAAAATATTAACACAATTAGAATTTCTTTAATTTTGTTTTTTACATGTTTTTATTATAAATTTTATATAAATTTGTAAATATAATTTTTTTCCTTTTGAAACTTTTTTTATAACATAATATCAATAATTAATTAAAAATTTTATTAAGATATATGTATGTGATTAATTTTGTTAGTATGTTAATAATTGATTAAAAAATATTCATGAGGCTGGTGCGGAATTTTTTTATTAATTTCTTATTTTTTACATGTTTTTATAATTTTATAAATATAACTTTTTGAAGCTTATTTTTATAAACATAATATCAATAATTAATTGAGAATTATATTTACGTGAATATTTTTTATTAATTATTTACATAATAAATAAAAAAATACATACAAAAAATGAATAAAAAAATGCTACCGCACCGGCCTCATGAATATTTTTAATTTATTTATTTACAGACTTTATAAAATAATTACATACATATTAACAAATTTTTTCAATTAATTATTGATAATTATGTTATAAAAATAAGCTACAAAATAAAAAAAATTGTATTTACAAAGTTATATAAATATTAGAAAAAAGTAAAATAAAAAAAGAAATAAAAAAATTCAAGCCCATGCACGGCACTGTGGCGCACGCATGAGCCGTGGGCCGCAGTGTCGCACTAGCCCGAGGGCAGCACTATGCAAGTGCCGCGCCCGGCCCGTGCGGCACTTATAATGCTGCATGGGCCCGAGCCGCACTTGCACAGTGCCGTCCGGCCCGTGCAGCATTGTGACTGCCGCGCGGGTCCCAATTTTGTAATTACTTTTTTTAACCCTAATTTTGTAAATAATTTCTTTTAATCCTA
Organism: Psidium friedrichsthalianum; assembly: GCA_019149425.1. NCBI lineage: Eukaryota > Viridiplantae > Streptophyta > Magnoliopsida > Myrtales > Myrtaceae > Psidium > Psidium friedrichsthalianum. Next base: position 8,591 of record JAGVVM010023615.1, on the reverse strand, counting down.
ATTTGGAAAAAAAAGCCCATTTAGAACATTAGTTTTGTTAAAGAGTCTCAAGGCACATTAGTTTCATGAAGGAAATTTAAGGCATGTATGGCAACACTTTTGCTTTAGAAATAAACTTCTACCTAGAAGTTCATTTTTCTACTTCTTCATCTGAGAAATATTAATTATTCTAATTCTACTCCGGAGTTAATTTTAATCAAATAAAGGATTTGATAACAGGACAAAATTTATGTTTCTAAAATAAAAATTTGTTTGGTAATAATTAAACATTTCTACTTTTAGAACATCATGAACACATAATCTTATATGAAAAATTATTGATCCTAATATAAAATGCATATTATTTGAGAAAAGTGAAATACAAACACTTACAAATTCACATGTCATTTGTCATTTGAATATTCTATGGGAATGCGGACCAATTTTATGGGGGGAAGAAATTCCATTAATAATACGATGGCTGAGCTGACATATTCAACTAAAAACAGGAGTAGTTTCGATGCTTCCTCGCATGTGTTTTTAGCGTTGTTTCTGTCACAATGAGCATAGTATATAACCTTCTTCATGCCTAAATCATCTCTTGGTGAGAAGTGCATCACGATACATTCAGTAAAACATATCATTGGAGGAGTTGATTTATGATAAGCAATAATTGTTTCCAACAATTTGGTCTAGTACTTGTTGAGAACCTAAGGACAAATTTCAAATGAGTGCATTTGAAAATGACATTCACAAATACTGCATAGTGTTTTGAAGTGTGTGAAGAATATCGACAAATAGAAATATACATTGATTTTGCCTTCTCAACATCAAATTTTCTTGTTTTCAAGAATATGAGAAACAAGATAGGTGACTTAAGAAGTTCAAAGACATCAATGACAATAGTGTAATTGTCTTTTTGGATTACTCGGTCCACTTTAAAATATTTTTGGGATGCCATTTAACCAACTTGGATCAATTGCTCAATCCACTTTACCATGATTGTGTCTTTGTGGAATGCCATTTAACAAAATCATGGACCATTTATTTTTTATAATGTGCTAAAACACTTTCATGCAATACAAAATTTAGTGAAAATTTACTATAATTTTTTTTATAAATATTTTTGCATTTTTTATTTTTAAAAAATATTTTTATTAACGACAAAGGAGACCGGCGATCATCGGCAGCAATGGAAGATAGTCATTAGCGATGGATTGTCTCTTTTTGATTGTAACTTCTTGAGAGAAGTAACTCGTTTTTTCTTTTCTAAAAATTGCTCAAAAACAACTTTTGAAGCAAAAAATTGTTTCAAAACTGCTTCAAAAATTGCATTACAAATGAATTTCTCTTGTTTTTTGGAGTAGAAACTCTACTTTAGAAGTGTTACCATATGCACCATTAATGTCGAAGAAAGAAAGTAGTTTTACTTCAAAAGTGTTATCATGCACACACTCAATGCGAAGAAACATTTCGCAAGTACTACTTTTTTCAAGAAAGTGGGTAATTTTGCTTTTCCCAATTAGTAAAATGTTCATGTTTTAACATAAGATTCACATACCCGTGCGATTCTTGATAAAACGTTGGTCTCTAGCGATTTTCCTAACTCATGGAAATATACTTTGCTCAAGGGAATGAGACAAATTGTTAGCCATGTTATACTAGTGAAAGAATATTCCGACATTTTGAAGAGATTATATTAACTATTGATGTACAACTCGTAATAACACCCTTTTTAGCGTGGATAAAAGAAAAAAATACGGAAAGAGAATAGAGGCAAAAAATTGGAGCAAATATCGATAATTTGCACTTGTAAACGAAAGAAAGGGTTGATGCATGTGAGGACCGAGCTCATTAATAAATTAGAGTTCAGCTGAGGGTGTCATTAGCAAAATATTGAGTCTTGATTCTTCTATTTTTCTCTGCTTTTTGAGCGGCATGCAACAAGGCCCTCATAAAAGGGTCCAAGATTTGGGTGCATGGTCCACAAAAGACAAACCGGCGACAAAAAATTATTGTGAGATCTACTTTTTCGAGAATTTGTGGCTCACACATGTTGTTATTTTCACAGTCGCCCGAAAAAGTTATTATACCAGCAAAGCTCTAAGGAAAAACCCAATCACGTCATGTGATTGCGCACCATAAATTTGACCATCTGTGCAATTTGTTCCATAAAGTCCATGTATACGTATACCCACAAGAAGATACTTACGCTAGACATGTACCGTGGTCGACCATTTGCAGTAACCAAACCAAAGGCAGAAACATAAACTAATCATAAGTACGATGCTTGTCTTTTAAGTATCTGGTAAGAAAAAAACGCAATCAAAAGCTGGCATCCAGCAACATATAGTAGTATCCTTCCTCAACGCATGGCATTCCCCAAACACTGCTCTCTTCTTCCGTCTTCCTACTCTGAAACGGCCACAAGAAAGCCAGCAAAAGGGTCACAATGGATCGACAAATCGGCGACAGTTAATTGGCACAATCAATATAAACGTAGCCAAAAAAGGGTTTTGCCGATTACCGCCGTAGTTCGAGGGCTGGAGAAAGTCCTGAAGGTTGGGCTGAGCCGGCTGGAGGCGGTACGGCTGAAACTGCGGAGGGAGGGTTGCGAGCTGAAGGACGCTGCTCGGCTGCTCTTCTCCGTAGAAAGGGAATTGCTCCAGCACGTGCTGCGCTTCCTCCGGCTTCGGCACTCCTCCACCCTCCTGTTGATGCTCCATCGCCATCTGTTGCTGCCTAATCTATTGTCGGCATCGGTGTCGACATTGACCATGCAATGAGAAACATGTTTCGATAAGTTCTCATTTTTCCATGACAAGATTACTCTCCAAAAGGAAAAACAACTCATAACATATATGTGAAACACCTTAATATACAAGCTAAATTGGTTTAAAACATTTCTCAGGACATTTTGCTAGGGTTTCGGCTCAATACATATTTCGATTTTGCTTTTACGACATAATAAGAGAGTTTGGACGCTAAGCAACTGAACCAAACATCTTTCACTTTAGTTTTATTTGCACAGCAGCTGTGCAAAGTATTTGCCAGTGGCACTTTTAACTCACCAGATGATATATTTGATCGTTTTCATCCTGCAGCATTTTCTCCTGGACATTGTAGCCATTGTCACAAATGTATGAAACTTTGATTCCTTCTTGATATAAAACAGAAAAGAAATGCATGTAAACTTAAATTTACTTGGGAGAGAGTGGACAGTCGTACCTTTCTCCGCAGATTTTCTATTTGCTGTTGCATCAGCTCAGACTGAATAGTACCCCGGAAATCAGGGACAACAGGTCGATTAGTGTGTATACACATGGGTCAACAATTTGTACAACATCGCAATTGGACCGTGCGGACCGATTAAGTTAAGAGCACTTCATAAGTAAGCAATTACAACCCGTCGGTCCAGTGGTTAGCTTGTGTTAATTGAATGATAAGTAGAAGAGAATGCAAATTCATCCATGAAAGTGTCGTGGGCGCCATGACATAATCGAAAAACTGTGCCGTTGGAATAATGAGCAAATCTAAATGCAAAAGCAGAGAAGTACATTTATTTCTCAGTTATTGTGCTACCCTTTTGGCTTCAATTTTGTACCGAGATCTTTCAAAGTTTAACCATGATGTTCTTCCTCTAGATGTTAATCCCCGACATGATCTCGTTCACCATCTAGAAAAATCTTCTGAACAGCATAATTAATGTGAAAGGCGGCATGATATGCTCAGCCCCATTACCTTCCTTGCGCGGACCTTGTTGATGGCACACTCGAGTTGCTGCTCCATGTGATCGAAATCCTCAATCCGCATGTTGGTCAGATCGCCGGCGGTGTATCGCTGCACGCTCAGTTGAAGGCTACGTGTTTCTCTCCGTATCCTCCTCAGCTCATTCTGAAGCTGCTCCTGCGAAAAGGTGTTTGGCGATGTGTGAAGATGATTAATCATCTGTCTTTTGCATAATTCTCTTTAGGGGAGAGCAAAGAAATTCCCATGGAAATTTACCTGCTCATTGTGCTCCACGATCTGAGTCCCCTTTTGGCCGTGATACTTCCTTATGATTTCCTGCATGCTGCAGATTCAGATAACCGAATGATGTAAGAAAAACCCATCATTCACCATTATACATGACTGATTTCTGAGTAAATTTGTTGAATAAGATGAAGCATCCATCCCTGCTCTTAAGTAAAATAAATTGTTTACATAAATTCGAAATGCAAATTAAATCAAACCAACAATTATCAAAAAAGAAATTAGATGGAAAGTTATTGCCGTCGATCGAATTGTGTGACGAATGTCATCTAATGAACCCACGATAAATTACTGAACAACCGGGCATGCTAACTCAAGTTATAAATCTCAAAGCAGTGAAAAGTCATTTACAACAGGATAAAGACACTTTGATATGTACTAGATATTTGTTCTTTCACGTTTCTAGTAACCAATTTAATCAGGAAAAATATCTGATTTCGTGATTCTCCAGTTAAAACTAATCAATTTATCAATATATTCCATCCATTTAAATTTGAGTAGCTCGAACACATAGATACATAATTCTAGCTAAAATAGAGACATACGGTGAGTATTAAGGATGAAATTGAGGAAAGTTGTCCGAAGAAGGAACCCTAGCCGTGGCCTCCCCAAGAGAGATTCAATAAATGGGAGTAATCATCACATACTTGATGCAGGCCTTCCCCCCAAAAACCCCAATTCTCTCCGCAATAAAATGGATGAAAAAAAAAACAAAAACAAAAACCTACGAAAATGAAAAACGTTCTGGGATTTTTCCTAAAGGCCGCAGATGCAACTTAGGAAAAGCAAAGGAAAAAAAAAACAGGTTCATGTATAGATAGATATATCTAATATTGCAAGTATCCATTACTGTAAAGGCCAAAGGGTTCTTATTAAACAACAATGATCTGAAAACAATGGAAGTTAAAATGACCAAACTAGGAAATTTAAGCTAGGACCATGAAAACAAGAAAAAACAGATTCACCTCGTAGACTGACTGCAGTAATCGAAGAGCTTTCCCGAGCTGGAGAAGATGATGAGCCCGATCTGCGCGTCGCAGAGGACGGCCAACTCGTGGGTCTTCTTCAGCAGCCCGCCCGGCGCTTAGCGAACGTCACTTGCCTCGTGGTCTTGTTCTCGATCCTCCGGATTTCTATCTTCCCTCGACCCATTTTTCCAGCGGGAGGCTCTCACTCTCGTGTTCTTGCTTTACCTTGCTGGTTGGTTGAAGCTGGAAAAAGAGAGATTTTACCCGTTTTAGCTTCCCCAAGTTTCTAGGATTATATATTGTTGCAAGAAGAAAAGCCAATGCACTACTGCTTCAGCTCAGATTTAGGGGTGCATCTCCATTTTTCGATATGCAAACAGGATTAAATGATGGAGTCGAAGAGACAAATTAAGGGCTGTCATCAGAAGTGGAAACTCATAGCTTCCAAAAAACCCTAGTTTGCTTGAGAGAGAGAGAGAGAGAGAGAGAGAGAGAGAGAGAGAGAATGGTATTACCTTCTTCTTCTCCTTCCCTTGCTTGTGGGATTAGAAGACGAGCCTGAAAGCTTTGTCTTATGGAGTTATTGAGCTGGGCAACTCTCTATTATTAGACCGACTTTAGGTTACTATTCACCAAAGAGCCTCTACCTGGCTTAACCCCAAATCATGCAAAAGGTCTGAAGTTTCACATGTGAGATTCTGATCGAGGATATGAATTTATTTTCAATTTATTTCACCAAAGTAATGATGATAAGAATGTCACAGAATGCATGTGGTTGGTGGCAAAGAAAAAGAAAAAAAATAGATAGTTTCCATCTCATATTATCTTGGCTTTTAATTTACAGACATGCTCTTGTAATTATATCCTTTCAAAGAAGAACATTGTTAGATTAATGGCCTTGAAATAATTGGAATTAGGAGACCAGTTTAGCTAGGTATATGACAAAAGATCATGGGAGCAAACATGCTTCAGCAAATAAAAAAGTTTAGCTAGGTATTTTTTTTTCTTACCTAGACTAGAAAAAACTTTAAAGAGAAACATACGGTATGCAGAAACATAAGACGTCTCTTTCTTAATCATGTTCCTTTTCGGCACCTCGTGAACTGGCATCACCCCAAGTTTGCACAGGTATCATACCCGCGTGATTTAACTTTGAAAGGAGAAAACTTGCATGAATATAGGTTGTTGGAAGGACTTAGGTCGGACCAGCATCGACTGATTCTACATATTTCGGTATCAAATCACAAGAGATTAGTAATTCTTAGGATCAAATTGTTAAAACCGATTGAACCCTAAAAGAAAAGACTCCAAGGAAGTAATCGTGGTTATCTCATACATTTTTTTCTTTTACGCTGCATAATTACTGCATGGTGATGATGGCACCATGTGGTAATGTTTAATACTTGGCATGATTAAGTAATCTTTCGCTATCACCTAGTGAAGGACGAAGGAACAAAAGGGTGGACGTCATACTGCAACTAGTAACCACTCTCCCTCATGCTCTGGTCCACGATCCTAGTGGGGCTTTTATGAACTTTGCCAATTCTAGGGCAACTTTGAAACGTGGAAAGAAGGCCAGGTTTCCATGAATGGGAACCCCAGCTGCCCAAAGTTTCCGTTTTTCGAAACGGCAAAGTGCGTGAATCTGAAGTTGGTAGTGCCTGTGAAAGCTTTCAGAGTCAGTTCTTCTGGTTCGCTTTACTGATTAAGCATGGTTGCATCTCAAAACAGCTGCATTAACACCCCATCAAATGTTTGTGCTTGTGATGAAGGAAACAAGCAGTGTTACTAGGACGATGTGCACTCGCATTTGGATTAAAGTAAGCGGTACCGACACGCCATCCTCAGAAGCACATAAGATTCGACCGAGGAGAGACTACCCGATTTGGTTTCTCCGCGTTGTTATGTGCTGGACAGACTTCCAAGCAAGTTCAAACAGAAAGACTTGAGAAGTTTCCCAGCACTTAAGTTTGTTCAGAAAAGGAAAATAGGGGCTGTGAAGTTTTGTGACATGCTTCTGCGGTCAATATCTTGGATGTTAGAAGCAAACCAAGAGAAGAATTGGATGTTAGAAGAGGACTTGGGATAAAGGCAAGGTTTTAGAGTCAGCAAGGATTGGTATCGATGGAGACTGACCTGACAGGTTCTGTTTGAGGCCGGTTCTCGTCACATGAGAATCGGCTCGGTTCTTGACTTTGAAAAGTTGGAATTGGCCGAGACTGATTAGGTCCTCGGTTTTCACGTAGGAACCGGAGATTGTGACCAAGATTAATAACAGGCTCAACCATGTCGGTTTCCTGCTAGGCCAAGATAAATCCCAGCTGTTGCCCGGTGGAATCAACTATAGAAATGATTCTCCGACACGAGCATTAAAAGACCTAATTTTGATCCAAATTATCTTGAGATCATTAATTTCAATGAAAAAATATCAAGTTCATCTAAAGAAGCTAGTCAACCACTTCGCAGTTTTAGGAGATACCCAGTAAGAAGCGTATCATCCAAAAAGCCTCACACACATATACGAAAGAATACCTCACCTAAAAAAGCCACAACGAGAGTCGATGCCTACACATATGTGACTCCTCATGGCAAACCAACACACGGTTCTGGAGCAGTGAAAGACAAGGAAAGTCTGCAATTAATCTCTTGAAATGGAAAACACTTAGGTTATTAGTATTTTTTTGTTTCTTGTACCTTAAATGCATCGCAACGGCATATTGTTTGAAATCCATCTTCCACATCGAAGTCCCCTTTTGGATGATGATCAAAGCATTAAAGAGAGTCCATAGCATGTGATTATAGGCCAAGAAGACCCTCAAAATTTGATATTTCACAGCAAGAGGTTAAAGACTGATTGGTTTTCTCTGAAAAGGCTTGGTGCATAGTCAATTTCGCCTAATGTTTTATCATATCCCATTTCCCGAATCCAAAGTAATGATTTTGCGAGAATGCGACCAATATTTGCCACCTTCTGTAAGTGTGGCTAAGGATCTTACATTTTATACTATGTAGATGTGTATTCTATGGACGTTTATATTAGTTCCTGCTGTCAAGTGATACAGCAAAAACAGTACATAAGCTCATCACACTCGCTATAGCTTGTTGGTGAGTAAGCCTTTGCTAGATCTAGTTTTATATACAATCTCAAGAAGTTCTGATCAAGTATTAACCCTAGGGAACAAATTACGAATCATTGTGATCAACCCTTTGTTTGCCTAGAACTGAAAGCTGTAGTCTCATCGTGTCCATTTCATTCTAGGTGGCCTCCAACTTTTCTCGTAAAATTCAGCTGCTTCCTAATCTCATTTAACGACAAATCAAATGTGCTAGACGTACGTGAGTGCGCACGAGCAAGGTTGAAAAAATTTTAAAGATGTTGAACCGAATTATGTAGTTTCTTGATGGGGACCTACGCCTGCAAATTCGAGGTTTAGGTGGGTGTGATCTTGAGACAAAGCTGTTACCTCATTCAGAAGTAAGGTGTTGCCCATTGGTCTTAAGGCAAAGAAACACTCTTTTTCCCATTTCACACGAAGGATATACATGTACATACAATGCAACCCAGAAGAAGAAAAAGAAATTAATTGGAGTTCATAAGATATTGAAGCGTTT
>JAGVVM010023610.1:0-10906 GCA_019149425.1 Psidium friedrichsthalianum | reverse complement strand
CCTCCCCCCCGCTTCTTACACTCACAAGTGACGAGGCGGGCACGCGCCGATCCCTCCCCCATTTTTTATTAAACCCAGACAAGACAATCAAACTCACTTCGATCGATAATACCCCCGCGAGCAGCCAGCAGACCAAACTATGTTTTTTTAACATATCCACCGTGTTGTTCTCAAAAATTCTAAAAAGGATTGCATTCATTCATCTTTCATTTCCATTGCATCTTTTAAAATAGGATCATGTACATAATTACATATCTAATTTTTTTTTTGTAAAATATTTAGGTTAGAGTGCATTTTAGAATAGAAATTGCACACCTAAATCTTTTAATATATTAGGGTTTAAGTCAATTTAAATTCTAAAATATGTAAGATAAATATCGTTTGGCATATTTTAGCAACTAAATTCATTCGAAAATAAAATAAAAAAAATCATCTTTGCCACGTCATTTATGCCATGTCATCTTTGCCACGTCATTTATGCCATGTCATCCTTACCATGCCATCACCTTTGCCATGTCATAATTAGGTTGGATATTAGCTTGCATTTCATATAGAATCGCGTGTTTAGTTTTGATTAATTTATGTGAAATTTGTTCATTTAAATTAAAACTTTGGTCTCATTTTTACATTTTTGCATTTGCATCATGACATTGCATCACTTAGAATAAAATTCATGCATCATATGAATTCATTAAAAAAAATTTAAAAAAAATAATGTTTTGGGCGGCATATGCTCTTTTGATTATCTTGATTTCTAGATATTCAATTAATTAATTATGCCCCCACATGATAACTTTTGTTAGTGACTTAGGTTAAAATCAATTAATGTTGCCTTCTCAAATGATTTTTTCATGAAATATAATAGTATCGAAAGGGTGTTATAGTAGTCTAGCGTAATCAAGTTCTCGAACTTTTAACCTATGATTCGTAAAAGTAACTTAGTTCTTTAGCTAATTACTTAGATTTTAATCGATCTACAAAAATAATTAGTAGCAACTCCTATTGAAATCCTTATATGTTAAATATTGAATCATTAAGTTGCGATTTGGTATGAGCTTGGAAGAGTCCGAATTAGGTTAGTTAAATAATTAACCTGATAATTTATTAACCTAGAAAATTTATTTTTAGGTCTTGTCGTCACGGTGGCTCCATTCGTCTGCGTTGTGCATGTTACTTCTCTGCACTTTTTTTTTTGGTCGAATCTTCTCTGTACTTGAAGAGAAACCATTCGATGGTTTTGCGAGCGCCACGTCAGCAGCTGAATGACAGAACCATGCCAACATCCATGGGTCCTCTCCAACGGCTGACTAATGAAGGACGTATGAGAAATAAGGAAACAAATTTAAACTTTTCAATGATAATTCTAATTCTAATTTTCACCGAATCAGGAGAAGCCACGCGTAAAGCTGACAGTACATTGGAGAGTGAAACGACGAAGACGCACCAGGCCATCTACCTCCTCCTCTCCTCTTCTCCGGCGGTCAGTCCGTCACAGTTGCCGGAGATTGATCATGGCCTGCCGTCGCCGACGACTCCGCCGCCGTCGCCGGAGAGAACGCGAAGGTGCCGAGCCGGAGATAACTGTTGCTAGTCCGCTAAGCCGTCCTCATTTCTTCAAGATCGTACTCGCTTCCACGCTCGAATCCGGAAAGCTTGTAAGTTCGTCCACACTTCACAGTTCGCTCCGTACCCATCAATCATCTTCACGGCATTTTCGATTCCGCCTCCACTATCACGCGTCTCTCGCATTGTGCCTGGCGTCTTCTCGAATGAACTCTCCCAACTCATGCTGGTTCGTCAAGGGACGTCTGCTGGTTCGCAACGAACTGTAAAATTCTAGCAAAAAGGGAAATCAAATCACAAGTGAAAAAAAAGCAAAAGCCTTAAGGCCAAGTTCATCCGGGGTTTTTCCTTCTTCTTCTTTTCCTGTAAACAAGGTAATGGGTATCTCTAAAAGGTTACTGAGTCTGGTCTTCCAAGTTTGTAGAAGAAGTTATGCGGCGGATTTTTGTAGAAATTGAACATGACCGCATTGTCTGTGAAAACTGTAAAGAACCCTGTTTTTCTCTTTTGGCATCTTTGAATCAAGCTTCAAATAAGGGCAATGGATTTACCATAAATATTCATGATAGGAATTCGAAAAGCTTCTTAAGAAGATATGGAGGAGAGCTTGAGGGTTCGGTGCTTCTCAAGGTTCCAGGTGGTTCCACCTGGCCTGTGAAACTAGAAAAGAGTAGCAATGACATGGTTTGGCTGTGGAAGGGTGGCGGCAATTCATGGAGCATTATTCGATTTGTCATGGTCACCTCATAGTCTTCAAGTATGAAGGGGACTCCATTTTCCACGTGATAATATTCGATAAGAGTGCTTCTGAGATTGATTACCCCTCGAGCATCAAAAGTGATGTGTTGAGTCCCGAGGGCGAATTCCTCTCGCAGAAAGAGGAAAATATCATTGAAATTGAAGATTCAGAGGGCTCAATGCCTTGTTCGTGGACAAGTCCAAACAGCTCGCCACGAGAACTTGGAGGTGTGAGTTGTGTTCTAAGTTGTGTTCCTTCTCGGCATAACACTCTTTCTTCTCATGTTCAATTTCTTCAAAACTTCTAGTAAGCTATTTTTATAAGTTAAAGTGATTAAGTATGTGGAAAATGTAGTTAATCATTTACTCCTAATTTGAAGGTGGTGACGAATTTACTACATCAAGTTATCTTTATCTTGAAACTACGGATTACATTATTTTTCCATCATTGCAAATGTCATAATCACTAAATTGATAAAATATAGTGCAGTTGTATCTCTTAAGTGCAAACAAAATTAAACAAATTGGATGCAGAGTGTGTCATCTTGAGCTGGTTTTCTGTGGTTCTACAGGTCCAAGGTGTTTCACCGCTCTTGAATTAGCCAGCCAATTCAAGTCAGACTATCCCTTTTTCAAAATGGAGATACGACCTTCTTATGTTCGGAATATTTTGGTAGGATCCAGAGCTTTATTTGTTGGTGTCATATGTCGAATTCAAACATGGTCACTGTTAGTATTTCTGTCTTATATTCTACTTTTTACCAAGTTGGTTTGGTTTGTGTAGGAAACCACATGACATGTTATTTTGCTTGAAATGTTCATGGGATAAGTCAACGTCAAGTATGAATCCTATTTATATCTTGTCTGAAAATTGACGGATTCAGTTTTTTCCCATGAGCATACACTTCCCCATTTTAGACGCAAAATTGCAGGTTAATTGATTATGATTAATGACTTCCATAGCAAGTAAAAACGGTTGATTAAAACTCCTGAACTGAGCAAAATTTGATCATAAATCTTGTTTCTTGCGTGTTTGTCTTTGTGAATGTATTGTGATTCTATCACCTTTCTTAATCATATATTGGTTGTTCAAACACCTACTGGCAGAGCATCCCTTGTGAATTCTTCAGGAAACATGTTCAAAAGAACAAGCAAATCGCGACTCTTAGGTGCTCAGACAGGTCATGGTACGTGAAACTGAAGAGATATGAACCCAGAGATATAGGATGTCTCTCAGCCGGTTGGTCCTCATTTGCAAGAGAAACTGGTCTCCGTGTACGAGATGTCTGTGTGTTTGAGCTCATTGATAGGGATAACATTGTCTTCAGAGTCTCCATTTTCAGCAGTGATGGTAAGGACCTGATCTATGTCGATCGAGATGAATGGTAGAAGTTTCATTGGACGCTGTGTAAAAAACCTCGGAACTCAGTATTCCACATAATGACTCCTTTGTTCAGTTCAGCAGTGATGAATCAATTATAAGTGCACTCTTTTTGCTGTTTTTTGTTCGTAAGTTATGTTTCTGCTGGTGTACTATCTACTCCTGATCTGTTTTCCAATCCTAAAAAACTTTTAAGAAGCATTTTGTCTTGATGACATAATGAATTGGGAGGTGCAAACTCTCTCAGTTACATCTTCTAGGAAGAGCATGAAACGATCATGCCTATTGATTTGCAATCCATTCTAAATTCTTTTCAACGTCAATTCATGAAATTCATACTGGTGCTTAGGAGAATTCTCCTCTTTGCATTGCCAGGTCAGATCCAAATCAACAGTCTCAATGCCGAGAGAGCTCATCGGAGTCAGCTTTCCACGCTTCTCATGTCGGAGACCTGTCACTGTGCTCATGAAAATGCTTGCGAACTTGAATCAGAGTATCCGTTTTTCAATATCGTGATGTGCCCCAGGTCATTTCAACAAAAAAGTTGTGGTACGCCAGAGCTTAACTTATGTACATCTTCTATGCTTTTGCTCATGAATTTGCATGCTTATATTATGCTCGTTTCTTATCATCGGGCCGTCATCAACTACTATGTGAGCAGGCCATTCCATGGCAGTTCATGAGACATACATTCAGAAAGTCCGTCAAATGGCGACTCTTGTTTACTTGGCCGATCATTTAGGTGAAGCTCCGGGTCTATGAGCGCTCTTACAATGCGTTCTTGGGGGCCGGTTGGTCCGCGTTCACAAGAGAAGCTTGCCTGCGCGAAGGAGATGTTTGCAAGTTCGAGCTCGTCAATAGGAACAATATTGTGTTCAGAGTCTCCATCTTCGGGAGTATGGATAAAGAAGTGATTTGCGTCGAGTGAGATTAACAACTGGAAGTGTGGCACTTTGGAAAGTTTTCGGTGCTGAGAGGAACTTCAGAAGCAAATTAGCTAATACTAGTTCATGCTTCCTTTACCTTTACTGTGATTTAATCAAACGAAGAGAAGCTCACTATTGCTTGCTTGCACTAGTCTTCTTGTTTCCTGGTAATTTCGTTCTCTCTCATTGATGGTTTAGAAGAAAAACAGAGGAAGAAGAATGTAGCAAAAACTCATCGTCTTGCCCGATGCCCAGGAAAAATGAACAGTAAAGACAGTTTACATAATCATTTCTCAAATAATAAGAAAATATGAATATTTCGTCACATGAGCTTTGAAATTGCGAGGAAAAATGAGCAAATGAAATGTTTTTTTTTTGGGTAAGGTGAGCAAATGAAATGTTTATTTATATTTCGACCAAAAAAAATGTTTATTTGTATTTCGCCAAAAAAAGAAATGTTTATTTGTAGGTTTAAAATGGAAGTAAAAGGGAAAGGATTCCCAAGTCCCGTAGTGGGCCAAACTGGCCCATTCCGATGTGCCCAAGCATTGGGCCACAACCCATGCTGGGCTTGAACCGACATGGTGGGCGTTTATTTACTTATAATCCACTCACAACTTGAGACATAGCTGTTGACTTGGAATAAAAAAATGTAATAATTTAATTTTTGCTAGCATTTTAAAAAAGAGAAAGTTGTGCTAGTTTGATTCTCCTCATTTTGCCATGCCAACATCCATGGTCCTCTCAAACGGCTAACGAATGAAGATATATAAGAAATGATTAGTAACACGAGAAATTTCATTTAATATACACAAACTAGAACACTTATGACAACTTTATCCCTAAAATATTTTTTGATTACCAAAAATCCTAAGCTGATATAACTGCGATAATTTTACCTTAAATTTCCACAAGAAATTCTAAACTGATACACAACTGACAAATTTATCTTTCGTTAATTTCTATTAAATTGAATTGATACCACAAAAAACCCCAAATTGATGCACCGGTAACAAACAGAGGGTAACGTATACACCCGACAATTGCCATGTGTCATCTTACTTGGTTATTTAATGATAAATTTAATAAAACTAACTAATAGTAAATTTATCACAACCGTATCAATTTGAGATAAATTTATCACATGTGTGTCAATTTAAGATATTTGATGGTCAAAAAAATAGTTTGAGATAAATTTATCATAGGTGTATCAAATTGAAGGTTTTCGTGATATTAACCAGGAAAAGCCACGTGTAAGGAAACAAATTTGAAATAAGGAAATAAATTCTAAATTGAGATATTTGATGGTTAAAGGAATAGTTTGAATAAGGAAACAAATTTACACATTTCAATGATGATAATTTTATTTTTAATTTTCACCAAATCAGGGAAAGCCACGTGTAAAGCTGACAGTACATTGGACAATGAAATGACGAAAGCGCACCAGTCATCGCCTCTCCTTCTTCCCTTCTTCAGCCGTCAGTCCGTCACCGTCACCGGAGATTGATCATGGCTTGCCGTCGGCTACAACTCCGTCGTCGTCGCTGGAGCGAAGGCGAAGGTGCCGAGCCGGAGATAACTCCTGCTAGTCCGCCAAGCCGTCCTCATTTCTTCAAGATCATACTCTCTTCCACGCTCGAATCCGGAAAGCTTGTAAGTTCGTCCACACTTCACAGTTCGCTCCATACCCATCAATCATCTTCGCGACATTCTCGATCTCGCCTCCACCATCACGCGTCTCTTGCATTGTGCCTGGTGTCTTCTTGAATGAACTCTCACAACTCATGCTGGTTCATCACGGGACGTCTCTGGTTTGCAACGAACTGTTCAATTCTAGCAAAAAGAGCAAAGTGAAAACAAAAATCAAAGCTTTAAGGCCAAGTTCATTCGTTATTTTTCCCCCCTGTAAACAAGGTAATGGGTATCTCTAAAAGGTTATTGAGTCTGTCTTCCAAATTGGTACGGTAATTTATCCGGCGGGGTTTTCTTTTTTTCTTTTTGGAAGTTGAAGATGACCCGCTTGTTCGGAAATCCGTTTATAATTTGTCGTGTTACTTAGTATGCTAATTGTCATTCATCTACAGGTTAATATGTAAAGTTTCCTGTTTTTCTCTTTTGGCATCTTTGAATCTAGCTTCAAATAAGGGCAATGGATTCGCCATAAATATTCATGACAGGGAATTCCGAAAAGCTTCTTAAGAAGATATGGAAAAGATCTCTCAGGTTTGGCGCTTCTCAAGGTTCCGGGGGGTTCCACCTGGCCTGTGGAACTAGAAAAGAGTGACAATCAAATGGTTTGGTTGTGGAAAGGGTGGCGAAAATTCATGGAGCATTATTCGATCGGTCATGGTCACGTCATAGTCTTCAAGTATGAAGGGGGCTCCATTTTCCATGTGATAATATTCGATAAGAGTGCTTCCGAGATTGATTATCCCTTGATCATTGAAAGTGATCTATCGGGCTCTGAGGGCAAATTGCCCTCGCGAAAGAAGAAAATATCGTCAAAATTGAGGACTCAGAGGGTTTTGTGCCTTGTCCGTGGCCAAGTCGAAACAGCTCGTCGCAAGAATTTGGAGGTGTGACTTGTGTTCTAAGTCGTGTTTCTTCTCGGCATAACTCTCTTTCCTCAGTTCTTTTCATGTTTCTTCAAAACTTCTAGTAAGCCATTTTTATGTGTTGATTGATGAAGTATGTGGAAAATGTAGTTAATTACTTGCTTCTAATTTGAAGGTGATGAGGAATTTACCACATCACGTTATCTTTATCTTGAGTTTATGGATTATTCTATTGCTGCAAATGTCATTATCAGCAAATTGATAAAATCTACCGCAGTTCTCATCTCTTAAGTGCAGACAAAATTAAACAACTTGGATGCAGAGTAAGTCATCTTGAGCTGGTTTTCTGTGGTTCTACAGATCCAAGGCGTTGCACTGCTCTTGAATTAGCCAGCCAATTCGAGTCAGACCATCCCTTTTTCAAAATGGTGATGCGGCCTACTTATGTTCAGAGTCGTTTGGTAGGATCCAGAGCTTTATCTGTTGGTGTCTATCTCTAATTCAAACACGGTCACCATTCGTATTTTGTCTTATATTCCAACTTTTACCAAGTTGATTTGGTTTGTGTAGGAAACCACATGGCATGTTATTTTGCTTTAAATGTTCACGGGATAAGTCCAACCCAAATATGAATACTATCTATATCTTGTCTGAAAATTGATGGCTTCAGTTTTTGTCCATGAGCATATACTTCCCCATTTAGACGCGAAATCGCAGGTTAATTGGTTATGACTAATAGTGCCATAGCAAGTAAAAACGGTTGATTCAAACTCCTGAATTTAGCAGTATTTGATCATAAATCTACATTTCTTGCGTGTTTCTCTTGTGAATGTATCCTTATTGTGTCCAATTCCTTAATCATATATTGGTTGTTCAAACACCTACCGGGCAGAGCATTCCTCATGGATTCTTCAGGAAACATGTCCAAAGAACAAGAAGCATGCGACTCTTAGGTATTCCGATAGATCGTGGCAGGTGAAGCTGACGAGCTATGAACGCAGACATATGGCATATCTCACTACCGGCTGGTCCTCATTCGTGAGAGAAACTGGTCTTCGTGAAAAAGATGTCTGCATGTTTGAGCTCATTGATAGGATGACACAGTGTTTAGAGTCTCCATTTTCAGCAGTGATGGTAAGGACCTGATTTATGTGATTGAGATGAACACTAGAAGTGTCACTTTACCCTGTCCAGATTACCTAGGAATCCAATGTTCCTAATTACGACTCCTTTGTTCAGTTCAGTAGTGATGAATCGATACAAAGAGCACTTTTTCTGTTTTTTCCCTAGTTATGAGCCTTCCAAGATGATTAACTCTTCTGAGTGATTTGTGAGGTTCATAGTAATCCAATGCGCACTTGCTGATGGTGCCATATTCAAATCTAAATTTTCAGGTGTCAGTCACTAGTTGCTTTATAAGTTATGTTTCTTCTAATATGCTTTCTATTCTTAATCATTTTTCAAATCCTAATAAACCTTTATGAAGCTTTTTCTTTGTTCATTGAGAGAGAATGATATGGGAGGTGCAAAATCTACTTGGTTACATCTTCTGGGAAGAGAGAGAAAATGATCGTGCATATCGATTTGCAATCCATGTTAAATAATTTCATGGTCAATTCATGCAGTTCATACTGGTGCTTATGAGAATTCTCTTCTTTGTAATGCAGGTCGGATCCAAATTGAACAGTCTCAATGCCGAGAGAGCTCTTCAGAGCCAGCTTTCCACAGTTCTCCATGTCTGAGCCCTGTCACTGCTCGTGAAAAAGCTAACAAATTTGAATCGGAGCATCCGTTTTTCAATGCTGTGATAGTGCCAACTCATACTAACAGAAAATTCGTAAGCCAGAGCTTAATTTATCTATATCTTCTATGCTTCTCTCATGAATTTGCATGCTTATATCATGATTGTTATTTCTCATACGTTGGTTGGTCATCAAACCACTATGTGAGCAGCACATTCCCTGGAAGTTCATGAAGACGTACATTCGAGAAGACCCGCAAATGGCGACACTTGTTTATTTGGGCCGATCATGGGAAGTGAAGCTCCGGAGCTATCCGCGATTCCACATTGCATCCTTGGTCGTCGGTTGGTCCGCGTTTGCAAGAGAAGCTTGCTTGCGTGAAGGAGATGTCTGCGTGTTCGAGCTCATCGATAAGGACAATATCGTGTTCAGAGTCTCTATTTTCCGTACTGCGGATAAAGAAGTGATTCGCATCAATCGAGATTAACAACGGAAGTGTCATGCTTTAGGCTGTTTTGGCTCTGAGAGGAACTCGAGACACAAACTAGCTAACACTAGTTCATGTCTTGTTTATCTGTACTGTGATTAATCAATGAAGAGCTCACTTTTGCCTGCTCGAATAAATCTTTTTGTTCCAGGTAATTGCAATCAGAGAAGGCAAATCTACTTGAACGAGAAGATTCCCGACCGCATATATTGATGGGTCAGCAGAAAAACAGGGGAAAAAGAAAGAAAAGAGGAAAATGCAGCTTGTGTGAGTGATTTTATGCTCAACTTGATGTTCCATAGTCATACTTTGAATTAGCTCATAAGACTGCAGACACGATGGCGGAGTGAAGAAGCGTGCCTGGGGTTTTTATGAATCAATGCCACTTATGCTTGAGGGAGAATTGCATAAGATGATAATAAGGTCACCGATGCTTTACCGCACTGCGTGTTGGCCGTGGTGAAGCAACCGCTTATGGATGAAATTAGCGTGGTGGAAACTTTGTTGCTCTGTGTATTTGGCTTCTGTTTAGGTGATCGGCATGCCATAAAACCGGCATTGAAGCAACAAGTTGATGAAAACCACAGTCGAGTCATCGATTATTCTTTCTTCTCTTTTTCTTCCATTCAACCTGTGGCTGCTATTCATGTATGTCACAAGATTATGACTTGGGATGATGCACCCTCTCCTAGTGAAGAGTCTAGGAGCATAAACATTGATGCTTGGCCTTGGCGTTGCTGGTTAAGATCCATTGCCTGCTTTGGATTGTAAAGGCTGTCCATAAAATTTCTGATAGTGGAGAATCTGGTGCGATTCTCTTGTGACTGTGTGCTTATACTATGTTCTTTCTACTTTACGTGTTACAAATTTCATGGGCATGCATAGAGTATTGCAAGCAGATTCGTCAAGAAACGCATTCACGAAAACGGGGAAACTGCGACTCTTAGGTATTCAAACAGATCGTGGCCGATGACGATAATTAAGAGCCATTAACACAACCATGTGGCGTCCCTTCGGTGTCGGTTGGCCCTGCATTTGCGAGAGAAACCCGTTTGTGCGCAAGAGATGTCAGTGTGTTTGAGCCCATAGATGAAAATGGGAAAAAGTATCAACAAAGTTCTAATTAGTTTTGCACCTTTCATGAATCAAATTAATCCTACACTTTTTCATGTTTTGTCAATTGATCCATCAGACCAATTTTAACTAGAAATAGCTAATGTGGTATACTAGCCGTCATATATAACGCGATCGGCCCTAACGTGAACATTTTTAATAATTGTTGAATTTTAGGCTGAGGGGCAGTTAAAGTTGCCGACCACAAGGCCCTCACCTGATTTGGGTGGCACGGCCCACCCTAGGCTAAATGGGGCCATAATGCCCTCGCTTCACCTAGATTTGAGGAAAAGTACTAAAAAAGTTCTAGCCTATTATATTGATATTAATTCAGTCTTAAACTTTTCAATTATACCAATTTAGTCCTAATCTTTCACATTAGTAAACTTGAGCCCATTTGG
>JAGVVM010023604.1:0-10957 GCA_019149425.1 Psidium friedrichsthalianum | reverse complement strand
TTCTCCCTTGTCCGCTTCTCTTCCCCCCTCTCTTCCTCCTTTCTTCTTCCTCGCCTCTCCCCGCGCCTCCCCTCCGCCCCCGTCCTTTGTCCTTCCCTTTTCCCTCCCTTTCTTTCTTTCCCTCCTCTTCTCTCCTCTCCCCCCCCCCCCTTTCCTTTCTTCTCTCCTCTTCCCCCCCTTTTTTTTCCTTTTCCTCTCTCCTCTCGTCCCTTTCATGACCCAAGTTCTACCCCCCCTCTGGCCAGAATGGTGCTACGAGCGTAACGCCTCAGTTACATGTGTCCACGTGGCTGTGCGCTTGCCACCCTCCAGCAGACACCCTCCTTCTCTCCATCCCCTACCATCTCTGTGACACACGACAGTCCATGAATACATTGGAAGATAGTTCAATCAACCGGGTCGTGAGATTGATTAATCCAAGATGATTTTGATGGGAGAGGCTAGGAGCTATATGCGTCTGTCTGTCTATGTTTATGTTGTTGTTACTAGGGAATGTATGCTTCACATTTTGTTGCTAGGGGGCTGCTTCTTTATCTACAATTTAGATTACAACTAGTTGTTAGAGAGGAAAGTTGCTTAGGTGTGAAAGTGTGCACTATTTTGTTATTAGGAGGGCTGTATGTAGTTGCTGCAATTTTGGCTGGTTATATGTGAGCTACAGCAATGTTGTCATGGATGTAAGAATATGATGGTGGTTTTAATTTATGAGAACATGATTTTGCCCTTACAAGTATATGCAATTGATGAGTTTCATGTAAATGTAATGTCATTTTGTGTGAAACCAGGTCAAGATTGGATGTTACAGGATAATGTTAATGAAATGCATATTATTTGGTGAATCTATCACAGGATGTATTTGACAAAGGACACCAATAGGGAACTTATTAACAAGTTCACGAACCTAACTGTTCGCTTTAAAAAGTTGATCAACTTAAGTGTTCACTTAAAAAAAATTAGCACTCAAATGACCATTCGCAAAGTTATTGAACTTGTACTATACTTTTACGACCATAGCAACATAGCCCAAACTAGCAAAATCACCAAAACAAAATGTAGCTTTTTCATCTGTTCTTGCTTGTAGAAACTATTGTAGAGATTATGCAAGTCATTTACCCTTTATAAGCCAAAAATCATCTACAAATTGCATTACAATTATCCAAAACCAACCATTGGTCATTTAATGAAATCATCAACAACATCATTTCCACACAAAATTGAACATATATGGCTATTCAAATCCCTCAACTAACACTGCAAAATAGGCCATTCAACGGGTTCACTAATAGTCATTGCTTAGTTTGGAAACAACATTCCAACAACTAACACTCATTGCTCCAAATACCAAAACACATTCAACTAATAGTCATTACTCGGTTTGGAAACCCATTCATTGTTCTTAAACTATGGAAAGCTGACTTGGTTCTTCTGCGAATCGATTTACATATGAACACAAACCAGACCACGCCTGACAACAACACACAAGCAACGCTCAAAAAATATTCCTTTGAATTTTCATCCTTAAAACTTCTTTCTTCATATGCTTGACCAACGATTCTAGACCTTTGATTTTTGCTTGCATTGAGTCGGAATCGTCCAACTCATCTGTTAGTATGGGTTGAAGGTTCGTGGCGTCCTTCTAATAGCTGCAAGATCATCTTCGTTGCTCGGTTTGGAAATTTTGCGTCAACCCACCTAAATATCCACAATTGAAACCTTCTCTATAACTAGCGCATCCAACGAACCTTCTCCTAAGATTATCTCACGTCCAAGTTGTTCTTATTGGACTTTGCAGCCCACGATCGCAACAATTTTGACTTCCATCTTGACTTTGCTCTTCAAATCTTGACTGCTTCTCCTACTTCTGCTCCCCATTGTGAATAATTGAGGTGAAAAGCTCCTAATTGGAAGAATTTCAAATTGAGGTGGAGTTAGGGTTAGGGTTCTTCATTGATTTGTTCACAATTTGCCCCAATTTGTTAAGAAGGTAAGTTCTTCTTCAATACGACATCGTCGCATCTTTAATGCTAACTTTAGTTTCCCCAACGAGCCACATAGGATGGTTTAATATTAAAATAACTCCACATCAGCTTTTGGCATGTCAAATCAGTGACTAGCACTTAAGTGAATGTTTTTTTCAAATTTTTGGCACTCAATGTAAGCGAAAAAAAATTTATGGCAGTCAGATAAATGCCGTTAATAAAAAATTATGACACTCGCGATGTTTTTATTCCCAGCTCGGTAGGTTCTCAGCCGCTTCCTCGCTGAAAACCTGTGACAAAACCCCTGTGAAACCTCTCTCCTTTATCCCCCAATCCCATGTCGTCGATGCTCTTCTTCTCTCTTTCCTCCGCCCCTCTCTCTCCTCCTCGCACTCCCGTTCGTCTCCCTCACCCAACTCCGCTCATCCTCCGGAGCCATGTCGGATCACGCTTCTCAGCTCGTCCTCCCGAAGCCGGAACCCTGGCATTGAGCCCGAAGCTGAGCTCAGTTGGACCTGATGGGCACCCATTAGGGCTCCTGTGCGGCGGCGGAAGAAGAAGAAGAAGAAGAAGCGCGGTATTCGTCTCGAATGCGGAGAGCGGGGGGAGCGGGAGGTTGACGAGGCGGAGAGAGCGGCGCGGGGGCAGAGCACCATGCCGGAGAGTTCAGGTACTTTAACAGAGAAGCTCCTGATCCTCCGATTCGCTGGCCTTGGTTCGTAGGTAGGGGATTGCATTTGCAGACGCTCCTTGCTGTTAACTTTTATGCGTTCTCCTTTAGTGTCTATGGGTGACGTTCAATCTTGGGTTCCATTGTCCGCTTGGGGAGGGAGTTTTTGGAATTTCGCCAACATGAATACTAAATGATTTTGCTTGAAGTAGTGTTAATTCATAAATAAAATAAGAAAATGAAACTGATCATAATGAAGTGAAGTTTTTTGTAAACAAATCAGGGGGCTTTCCATCTGCATCGTAAGTGAGAAAAGTTTCTCTTTTTCCCCTGCTAATTGCCGCTACTTCATTTCTGGAGTATTGCTTTCTATGTGGACGATTGGCAAATAGGAGGTTTTCAAGTGCATGGCGAAGTCCTCATTACTCCTCGGATTGTAATTGCTATCTTATCAGGTTCAGCTAGTACAGCTGTTTCCACAAACCATTTGACCCTCAGAATTTCTTCGAATAAGGAGTGCTTCGATAAACCCTGACATGACAAGTGGGTCTGATTTGAGCTATGACCTCTCACCTTATATCCTTGTATGATGTCATCTTAAGCTGAGTTGGTTAGGATGTCAACTAAGTTGGATGATCCTTATGGTTTGCTGTCTTGTACACATCAAGTTGTCGATTGAGAACAATCAATACTTTCCTGGGCAAATTGCGCCATGCCCCTCCTCCTGGGAGTGAAGTCCAAGCAAGCATGAAGAATTTGATTTGACACCCTAGAGTTTGAAAGTTCCAGCATACCCACAATCAGTTTACCCTATCAATCTTCTGTCTATACCGGAACCTTAATTCAATTTTCCCTTCGATTTTTTTTCTATTCTCTTATCTCACTTCAGAAGTTTTTGACCAAAGCTGCAAAGCAGCTGTAGTGGGTAATCTGCTGTTTTGGCCAACTGCTTCAATCAAGATAATGCCTGTGTCAATTTTGTGCTTGAGGAAAACAAAGAGGTGCCTTTCTCCAGTATAAATGTGTAGAGCTAACCTACTAATACTTATGAATCACAACCTTGAAATTTTGTAGAGCAAGAGAAAAAAATGTTATCAGGGATTAGCAGCAGAAATCACAGGTGAGCGAGATGTTGCATTTTAACCACGGGATGACGATTTCAGCCTGCAAATTGGGAGTTGTCATCATTTACACTATTTCCTTTCGCGGACATTTCTTATCGAAGGTTTGTTTTGTATGAAAACAAAAGTCATTCTCTTTATCTGGTGCATAGAGCCTTCAAATGATTTGTGAAATGTTCGATTTATGGTCTTAATTATTTGTACGTGTTTTTTTTTATGGGTTTGTTAGTTTAGAAATGGGTTCTTCTTATATGTCTTTGTTGTACGTGGTTAATTATTTGTTCATGGTTTTTTTTATGGCTTGTTAGTTTAGAGTTTGACCATGGTTCTTGTTCTTCTTATATAGTCTTTGTTGTACTTCATGGAACCACTAGTTATCGTCGATCTTATCATCAATCATCATCATCATCATTTCGCCAAAAACACCTTTCTAATCAGTCTTCACTCAATTTGCAGCATTGGCTTTCCTTATTTATGCATGGAGAGCAGTTCTTTTTGAACTATCTAACTGGAAGAAGGCTGCCTTGGCAATCGTTGGTTTTGTGGGGTACCTCTTAAAACTTGCCCTAGCCCTTATCTTTCATTTTATTGGCGATCCGATCACTTCCACAATTAGATGTATCGAAACTGCAATCTACTCTCTCCGGGCCTTTTACTCTGGCATAGTAGCATATGCTCCTGTCCCCGAGTTGACTGTGATCATTATGTTGGCATCAGCAGTGGTAGCCATTGGAGAGGCTGTCGTTCCAAACTGTGTTTCTAGTCAGCCATACTCTCTTACTGTAGCTGGATTGCTTGGTTATGTAGCTGTGCGAGGCTACATCTCTGAGCCAGCTTTATGGACTTTATTAGTGGGATTGTATGGGTTTTCACGTGTTTTGAAGAAGCGAGACAATGTTTCATCTATGTTACCTGCTGCAGCTGTAATGGCTGCCATAGGGGAGCCTTGGGTTAGAGTGGTGGCAATAGCCTCATATCTTGCTTTAGCTATATCTCATCATTCAAGACAACTTTCAGAAGGGAAAGAAGTTGAAGAAGTAGTGACAAACAGGAGGCTTCCAATGCCCTTGTTTGTAGCAGCATTAGCCATTGGAATCCGTGTTGCTGCTAAGTGGGTTGGATACCGCCATTTAACCTGGATGATAGTCTGATCTTGGAGGACTTCTAGTCATTGTTATGGACGGCAAGTTCAGCAAACGAACTGATTGATGAGTCATTTTTTCCCCTTGTGAGGGTCAACAGGCTTTCTTTTGTTTTTCTGTGTTCTTTCTGGAGTCTGTAAAATGGGTTAGTGTAGGATCTTTGTCCTCTTAATGGGGTTTAGTGTGATCTGAAGGTTGTAAGTTTAGGAGACGACAGTGCCCATTGCGCCTTCTGTGGGAGTTCTCTTCTGCAGAAATTTTGCAATGAAATTCAGGTGTATCCTAAACTTCAGTTTAACAGTGGTATTGCTGAAACGGTCCACTTTCGCATGCAAGATAAGCTCGGCCGCAATTTTACCCTGTTTGATCCATTTATTGAGAGGTTTCCAGTGCTGGTGCTATAATGCCGTGCAGCAGTCTAGCCTTCAAAAATAAAAATAAAAAAAATGATATTCCTGATATTTGTGATAAATTTGTTTAAATTTATTTTTTGACGATCAAATTTCTCAAATTGGTACATTTGATAAATTTACTTTTCATTAATTTCTGTTAAGTTGTACCGTTAAATTATTAAGTTGGATAATACAAGGAAGTTTTTTTTTTGTCAGAAACAAGGTAGTTGATGGGTGTGTCAATTTGTGATTTTTACCATTCGTTTATCACAGGTATAACAATTTGAAATTTTTCGTGATATTGAACTAATTTAACGAAAATTATTGAGGGTAAATTTGTCATAGATATATTAATTTAAGGTTTTTGGTAGTCAAAAAATTAATTTAAAGTAAATTTGTCATGAGCCTACTAGTTTAGCGGTTTTTTGGTATTAACAGGAAAAAAAAAGGGCGAGTGATGGAATGGAGGCATGAGTCATTTCATTCTCCCTTTAGTGCAATCTTATTGAAAAACAGCAATTTCGTCCTCGACATCTTTCCTTTCTTCTCAAATGACTATATTTCCCGACATCCTCTCTTAGTCCGGTTCTCTTGAAAAGCTTAAACAAATTTCCTCTCCAACATTCTCCAGTTATCCTTAGTTAATTTCGCGAAAAAAGAATAATTTTAAAAATATTTTCTTAAAATAAGCACTTGTATTTCTTAAAATAATTAGTCAATGACAAATATTTTCATGTTGGACACAACTAATTTTTAAATACTCTTGTAGATAATGAATTTTTTTTTCCTTTATTTATTTTTGTGCCCGTTAAGATCTATCATTTTTAATAATATATTATTTAAATCATTCATTATTCGAAAAACAATCGTACCCTAATCTCAAAAAAAAAATTAAATAAATAAATAAAAAATCTCCCAAACGTCCTTCCATTAATCCCATTGCTCTTAAAAAGCCTCAAGAAATGTCTTCCCCAACATCCTCCCTTTAGTTCAGGGTTCGGCGGAATCAGCAAAACCCAAGCAGATCCGATAAAACTTGCCTCGTCATCGGATTTCAATACATTTTTGGCTTCTTCTTCTGTGGCACCAACCAAATTGTTGCCCATCGATTCAGCTCTCCTCGTAAATGAAATTCTCACAATGTATAAATGTTGACAAGAAGATTTATTGTATATATTTTCTTTTTTGTCCAATGTTTGAATCATATTTTAGATGTCGACAATGCTAGCCAAAGATCGAGTTGTACTGCACATTGATATTATCGGCAAGGGTGTCGCCATTTCGAGCTTACTTACGTAGCAAACAAGGCACACATTACTTTTATTAGAACATCATCCATTTTGTCAATTTTTTTTAAAATTTTTTTTGGCTCCATGAGAATGAGGTGGTGCAAGTGATGACGAGGTCGGCCTCGCCCAGCAATAGTGAGATCGAGCCCTTGTTAGTAGCAGGCGAGGTCAACTCTCGCCTCTGGCCGGTTGCCAAGGTCCAACAACCAACTAAAGAAAGAAGGAAAGAAAATAAACAAAATAAAGACAAATGAAAATTTTTTAACTAAAATCTTATTAATTATCTACATTAGCATTGTTCACGCCACGTAGGACAATCAACGATCATGTCGGTGATTTTCCGATCGGATGGACAGAATTGATACAAATACAAAATATTTAAGATTCAATTGACAAAAAAAAAAGGATTGAATTGGCATAATTATAATAAATTAAGAATTTTTTTGGTAATTTTTTCTACAATAAGTCTTCCTCTTAGACCTCGGGATGAGCTTTCGCCTCGTGTTCATGTGGTTTGACATTTCATTACGTAAATTTGAGACTTATTATTAGCTAGTGAGACCCTCCTTTTTATTGGAAAGATAAATCCGTATGACATAACAACATCCTTGTTAATCTCAACTAACATGGAAGATAGATCATCAAATCATTTCATTTGGGGTTGATACCATGAAAAATTCTAAGTTGATACAATTATGATAAATTTACCTCAAATTAATATTTTAATTACAAGAAACTCTAAATTGGTACACATATGATAAATTTATCCCAACTAATTTTTTGACCACAAAAAATCTAAACTGATATACATATGAGAAATTTACCATCGGTTAGTCCCCTTAAATTGGATTATTATCACGAAAAATTCCAAACTGGCACACTACTGATAAACGGAGGGTAAAAATCATAAACTGATATACCTGTTAACTTTCATGTATCATCCGATTTAGTAAATTGACATAAAAATTTAATGAAAACTAACGGAGGTAAATTTATGACAAGTGTATCAGTTTAGAGTTTTCGGTAGTCAAAAAATTATTTTGACATGAACTTGTTATAGATATATCAGTTTGAGATTTTTCGTGGAATTAATCATATCATTTTTGGGGTCCTTTCTCCTTGGTTTGAGCATGACTTTAGAAAGATCACTCTACTTGACCCCAAAAATCTACTAAATATACACATGGGTTTCAAACCAAACATTATAAATGGCTCCTATAAATTGGTAACGCTAGGTAGTAAGCTAAGATTGACCTATAATGTTAATACACCGAATGATTTAATAGATTCTTGTTGGGATTGAATATCCTCCTATTGCTTAATGTCGACCACCTATGGTCCATACATTATTCAACACGGGCTTTGCAGACCCGGTTTCTTCTGTACACATCATTTAATTTGTCAATTCCCCTTCTTTCATCTCTTGTTTGTTTCTTCTTAACACTCTCTTCAGCTTTTATAATATCTATCACCCTCTTCTAGGTTCCTCTCTCATCTCCGAGAAATTCCAAACTAGTGTACCGGTGACAAACGGAGAATAAAAACCCCAAATAGATAGACCCATCAATTGTCACGTGTCACCCAACTTAATAATTTAAGGTAAAATTTAATGAAACTAATGGAGGGTAACTTTATCATAGGTGAATCAGTTTAGAATTTTTAGTAGTCAAAAATTAATTTTGAGTAAATATGTTATAGATACGTCAGTTCGGGGGTTTTCATGATATTAACTATTTCACTTTTTTGGGTACTTTTTCCTTGGTTTGAGTATGACTTTAGAAAAATCACTCCACTCTACCCGCAAAAATCTACTAAAGTATACACATGGGTTTCAAATTAAAATTATAAACGGGTCCTATAAATTAGTAACGCTTGGTGGTGATCTAAGACTGAACTATAATGTTAATGCACTGGACGATTTAATAGACTCTAGCTTGCTGGGATTGAATATCCTCCATCTGCTTAATGTCGACCTACGGTCCATACATTATTCAACTTAGCACGTCAATTTCCCTTATTCTTTCATCTCTTGTTTGTTTCTTCTTAAAACTCTCTCAGCTTTTATAATATCTATCACCGTCTTCTGGGTTCTCTCTCTCATCTCCGGCATGGGAGAACTAGCTCATCATCATCCCCAGGAACTGCAACTCCACGTGGCGGGTGAGTCCAATTCTTGAAGAATTTACCAATATCAGAATTAATTGAGTTTGCGATGGAATAAAGGAATGAATCCTAGGACTTTTGATGAATCCAGGAGTTTTAACTAGCTTATCATCATCACCCTCTTCTGGGTTCTCCCCCATCTCCGACATGTGAACAAGCTAAATCTTTCAACGCCATAAGCTCCTACTCCTGGACTTTTGATGAATCCTAGGACGTCTAACTTCGGCTTCTACGCCTGGACGAGCAAAAATACAAAAGTGCCTTTTTTTTTTTATCTAAGCTTTTTTGTCATCCTGCATTTTTGTTCTTGGGCCAAAAAACAAGATCTACCATCTTTTTTTTATCAATTACGTGAGTCTGCTATATTGGTAGTGAATCACACTATCAACGTGGACCAACCTCAACGTTTATATAAGTTCAAGAAAATCATCCGTTTGCTTTGGCCAAATGAGTGATGAGGCGTCCTTAATCAATGGCTTTTGGTAGGTAAAAAATAGTTGGTTTAGTGGCTACTTAAGGATCTACCATATGTTGGTTGATTAGGCCACGGTAAATATTTGATTTTGGACAACTCTATATACAACCAATTTCCATCTTTTGCCATTTTCCAAGGTTTTAGACTTGAGTCTTACGCATCCATGATTTTCGTCAGATATTTCCGTGGGTCGAGATTTATTGAATTAAGGTGAGTTTTCTGTTTGCTAAAGTTAAAAAAACTGAACCCATCTAAAGGAGTTAGAATCATGCACAATTCCCAAAATTAAAATCGCGGTTTGTCTAATAGTATGCCATTTTTGGATGGATCATGTTGTAGAGGATGTTCACGCTACAGACGGGGTGGATAATACTCCATGTACCTAGAGATGAAAAAACCAAGTTTATATCAACTTGATCCACATTTAGATTGGTGCTTTGGCCTAACATTAGGCTTTCAAATCAACAACAAAATAAATTCTAGGAGAAACCATATGGGAGTTGCTATTTTTGGTTAAGTGCAGGAAGTGTTGGCAAGTTCGTAGAGGCAATTTGGTCTTATTTCATTCAAAGTACATTACTAAGCTCCAGCTGTACATTCTAATGTGCTGATCAAGTTTAAATGGCTATTTGAAGAATCCAACGGTTGTTTTGAATAATTTTTTTGGTTTACGCCAGTGACCGTCACTAGCCCTCAATTAAAAATATTGAAGAAAAAAAGACAAACCAAAAATTTATTAAAAAATAATTAATACAAAAAAAATAAAAATAAAATAAATGTCCACGTTAGCGCCAGCTGTGCCATGCGGTATCCATCTCAGAAATTTTTTATCAAAATTGGTTGAATGGACTCAATTGGCACAAATACACAAATGTTTAGGACTGAATTGGAACTAATGCAATATTTGTCTTTTTTTTTTTTACTTTCCTTGGGATATGCATCAAAATGCGTTGCGATGTTGCAGAAGTTGATGAGGCGCTCTCGGACATCTTGTTCTCTGCAGAGCTTGTTCTTACTTTTTGTACTTATTATGACTTTTTATGCAGATGCATTGTGAGTTGTTTAGAAAAATTTCACATTGGAGAATGTGTGATGTAGAACAGTTAATGTGCGCCCTAATTTTGAATCAAGAAAAACTGTGATTTTGATTGTAATTCTCCGAAAGAAGTGGTGTTGCAGTATTGCAATTTTGCGGAGAATGCTTTGATGAGTTTGAATGCCTTGGACAAAATTCGCGAGCATGTCTCTGGAGCGACTCGGAGCAGGAAGTTAACCAAGTTTATGCTTAGGAAATCCAAAACATTCTGTTCGCTAATCGTGGGTCCTTGAATCTCGTGGTTTCTACACACATACAATCTAGTCCGACACTCTTAGTTTTTTCGTGTCGAGACTGGGTCCGACCATTTGACCAGTAGCCTTTCTAGAAGAAGCAATTGTTTTCTTTTACTGTTTTGTTTTGTTTGTTATTGTTTCTTTGCTTTGATTCGATGTTTCAACTGAACAGGTGTTCGTGGTGCAATCAGAACAATCCAGCAGATCGGACAAAACTTGCCTCATCATTGAAATTTCAATACAGTTTTTTTCATTTTGCTTCTTTGTGTGTACCCTGAAACGCAACGCCTACGCTGCAGATATACCCACCAAGTAAGCTCTACTCGGATCCAACCCTGGCCTATTTGCTTTCATGATAAGTTAATAACACGACAGCTGTATTGTCAAAGTGACC
>JAGVVM010023603.1:0-14827 GCA_019149425.1 Psidium friedrichsthalianum | reverse complement strand
ATGCAACGAACGTGACATCCTTGACCATGTAAATTATTTTAATAAGAAAAGTTATTTAAAAAAAGATATAAAATTGAAAAAGAAATTGGGAAAAAAATAATCTAAAACATAAAAATTTCAAAAAATTTTTGTCGATTTATTCCTAAAATATCTTTATTTTGCATGTCGAGACATGCCTGAGGAAAAATTTTATGCGTATTAAATTCGTATTTTTTTCATAGATATTTTAAGTTTTATAGGGTTAAGTAAATATGATTATTAGAATATATATATTAATACGATTTGTTTGTAATAATAAGAAGTTTCTAGATAATAGAAAAAATTAGGGAAATGAAAATAAAAATAATCCTAATTTAAAAAAATGCACAAAACTCTATTGTGAAAGTTTCAGTTCAAACTCATGTGAGTGTTGGGCCGGCTCTCGAGTTTGTGAGTTGGGTCACCGGCCCGATCTATAAAATTATAACCGTCTAAAGAGAAAAAATGAAAGGAAAAATTATATTGTAAAAGAAAAAATAATAATAATAGATAATATGAAAAATGGAAGCGACGTCGTTATTTAATCTAGTTGATCCAGCCTGAAAATTTAAAAATAATCAAAAAATAAAAATATGAAATCACAAAAAAATAAAATTAAGAAAATTAAGAATGATGATCCAAATCATAAAATTGTCTAAAAAAATAGGAAACATTCCACAAAGAAAATTTTGAAATCTGAAAAATTAGAATTTCGTCAATTAATTGATTGTTGATTATTATGTTCCTTCATTCATTTCTAAATTCGTAAATATTTTTGTTGACCATATTTATTTCATTTATTATATTGATAGTTAAAATTTTCATTTCTTAATGTGTAAAGAAAAAAATTATAAAATTTTACATGTAAAATAATTTGTAAATTATTTGTTTAGCAGAATGTCTACATCTTTTGCGACTATACAATGGGGAGGTACAATAGTACGAAATCAATTTGGATATGATTACGAAGGTGGACATGTGCTATGTTTGAGTTTGGAAATATATCGACATTTGATGAGTTACGTGATACGATTGAGCACGAGTTGAATGTAACAGAGAATCAGTTTATTGCCAGTCTGATGTTTAGACAACCGGTTGTCTCACTGGACAATGTGCTATGTTTAACATTGTGAATGTGGATAATGATATAATCGTTCAGAGAATCCAACAGTTTTGCACATTCGAACGGTTATATGGGGTTTCTTCAGTTTTATGCTACTGTAGATGACACCAACCAATAAATGATTCAATTGGGCAAGGTTCCAATGTCGGTGAAGATGAGCCAAATATCGATAATCAGGATGTGCATCACGATGATACTGCTGTGGATAATGATGACGACGAAGATGATGATAGTGATGAAGAAGATGATTCATGGTTGGGTAGTGCGATGGCGATGAAGAAAATGACGAAAGTGGCGATATGGATACTTACTACAACAGCATTGTAGTAATCCCATTTTGCCGTTGGTATATCCACCGCCCTATTCAGAGATTGACTATGATATGATGCAAGTCGATACAAGAACCAAGCCGAGTCATATGTTGTTTGATCCAGCCAATGAATTTCGTGTTGGAATGTTATTTCCATCACGAGATGCAGTGCAGTTGGCTGCGAAAGAATATTCTCTGTTGAGAAATCATCACTTTCGCAGTGAAGAGACAAAGAAAAGAAATATGTTATCAAATGCGGTAATCCAAACGAACCGTGTCATTGGAGGCTCCGTGCATTGAATAAAGCGGGTGACCTGTTTTGGAAAATAACTAAATACAGTGGCCCACACATGTCGTAATCCGCAAATGTCAACAGATCATCGGCAACTTGATCAGAAAAATACCTCTCCAGCCAGGTAGAAAGCAATGGTTGCCGCCAACCAGATATAAAAATCAAGCCACTAATGGCGATGGTTAAAGATAAAGTGGGCTTCCAACCTAGTTATCGTAAAATTTGGTTAGCGAAACAAATGGCGATTGCCAAAACTTTTGGAGGATGGGATGACTCGTACGGTGAGTTGAGAAAGTACATAAATATGACGAAACTAGTGAATCCAGGTTTTCATTTCGTGATCGAGGATTCCATGGCCAAGATCAGAGTTGCAAGATTTTCAACCGAATGTTCTGGACTTACAAACAGACGATTGAAGGCTTCAAAAGCTGTCGTCCCCGTGATTTTTGTTGATGGAACTTTTTTATAACGGCAAATATCGAGGAACGCTCCTATGTGCAGCCTCATTTGATGGGAATAATCATATATTTCCATTGGCATTTGCAGTGGTCGATCGGGAGACTGTTGATGATTGGTCTTGGTTTATGGATCTGCTGAGGATATATGTCACTAATGGCCGAGACGATATTTGCATAATATCGGACAGACATATCGGGATTCAAAGAGCAATGGAGACAGATGGGTGGCGTCCTCCACATGCCATCATAGATTTTGCATTCGACATATTGTCAGCAATTACAATAAACACTTCAAAGATGCCGAAGGGAAAGAGTTATTCAGATGGCAGGTAAAATTTCTAATTAAGTAATTTGAGGAAATTGCTTATTTATAAATTTGTGTAATAAGTACTTATTATTATTGTAATGTACAGCTTACGAGAACCAAAAGAAAAAGTTTCTACACATCATGAACCGAATGAGGGAATTGCATCCACAAACAGCTGAATGGTGTGATCAGATTCCTTGGGATAAATGGACAAAAGCTTATGATGAGGAAAGAGATATTGGGTGATGACGACAAACTTAGCGGAATCAGTTAACGGGATGCTGAAGGGATTTCGTGCGCTGCCTATAAAAGCTATGGTGAATAAGATATTTTTTCAATTAGTCAACTATTTTGATACGAGAAGAACTACATATAGGGACAAAAGATGGAGGGATGGATATATACTCAATATGCGGCATCATTCTCCAAAAAAACATTGAAGCTGCAAATAGGCATGAGGTTACTCGGTTCGACTCTGATTTCCGGAATCTTCGAAGTTAAAACTGGATATGATAGATCCAGAAGAATGGGGGGCCACAAACACAAGGTCGAGCTAAACTGCGAAGATGCACATGTGGAAAATTTCAAGAGATAAAAATCCCATGTTCACATGTGATCGCAGTTTTGTCAGAAATATGCAATTGATTACAATACAATGGTAGATGAATTCTACACTTTAGATAGAACACTTCAGTGCTATCGGTACATGTTTCATCCATTGGGTGATCCAGATTACTGGCCTGAACTTGACGAGCTCCCATTAGTGCCAAACCCGAACCGTATTAGAAAGAAAGGAAGACCCCGTGCATCACGAATACGTACTGAGATGGACTGAGTACCCCGAGAAGTACTGCTTCGACTAACCATTGCAGCTATTGTGGAAAATCAGGACACAACAGTCAAACTTGTGCATACAGATCGGTTTAAGGTTCTTTACCCTTCTAAATTCTCCTGCCTATTCAATAATTTTTTTTCATCTCAAAAAGTAAATTATTTTCACCTTTCGTCGATCATAATCGACATTCGTAGAATTTTAATTGATTATCTATTCATTTTCAGGAAAGGATTGAGGCAAATGGCGATAGATGGTTTCCTTCTTCAAACCTTAAAAGAAGCTATGTATGGCTCGAAAATATTTGTGTAATATTTGTATGTGTTTTTTTTTTTTTGCTGATTATCTCGAGTTTTTATAATTTCCTTGAAATTTGTTAATGAATTGAAATTCTTATATATGTTCTTATTATTATCTGGATCGAGTTGGCCCGACGGAACGGCAATTAATACTGACGGTGAAGCATCAAAAAAAGGGAATCAAAGCTGCACGACCTGATTGACTCGGTTGATACATGACTTTTCTTTGAAAACACAAAGACGACATTGATTTTCGTCGCTAATTAGCGACATTGATTTATATAATTATGTACATTTTCTGGTGAGAAAAGATAAAATTGTGGTTGGGCAAGTATAACAAGAATTCTCGCTCGCTTTATCGTCAAAGAGGCTCCCTGCGAATATATGAATTTCGTCGCTTTTCAAAAAAAAAATGTGGTCGCTAATTAGCGACGAATTTTCCCACAAATATAGTTCGTCGCTAAATTTTGTGACCCGAGTTGGCGACGAAATTATTTTCGTTCCTATTTTCGTCGCAAATTTCGTGGCAAATGCCGTTGCTAAACTTTCGTCGCAAATTAGCGACGAATTTTGCCACGAATAATTTTCGTCGCAAATTAGCGACGAATTTTGTCGCAAAAAAATTTCGTCACAATTTAGCGACGAAAGTTGAAATGTTTCGTCGCTCAATTTTGCGACGCCTAATTAGCGACGAAAATTTTTTCGTCGCAAATTTCGTCGCAATTTAATTTAGCGACGAATTTGTCAAAATTTTTGTCGCTAATTCCGTTGCTAAAACCTTCTTTTTTTTGTAGTGAATTAAAAAGAAGCTTGATGTGGAAATTGCGTTTGTGAAGGATTGCACAATCTCTGATTGGATTTTTTCGAATTTTAATGGTCCAATATAAAAACGTATTTAAAAGTAAACCCCGATTACATTCAAAAAAATTCTAGTACATCAAACTTATAATAATACATAACAATTGTCAACCCCGATTACATTCAATGATGATGTCGTCTTCCTACGTGGCCTCCTGTTCCGCAAGGGGGTCGTCTCCGGTGTTCGGCAGGTCTAGTATTGTACCGACGACGAGATTCCGCTTGTCTGGGTTGTGTAGATGATGAAGGAATATCCTCTTCTGACAACCTGCTTGTGATGCATCATCAAATTGAGCAAACATGTCATGCTCAGACGATACATATGGAGTAGAAGCATATTGGGAAAAAGGAGGGAGATCAAATCCTCCAGCCATGGGAGGAATTGTGGGAGTGTAGGGGACGGAATCCCGCATGAGATGAGCTAGCGAACTGGCTGAACCCTGAAGTAAAATCCGTCTGGCCGAACCTGGATTGAACCCAGGAGTGAATCTTCCATATTATAGACCCCAGGATAAGGGACGGCATCTACATCTTGAAGAGCTCTACTAGTCCTCCGGATTGATTGACTAGTCGGAGGTGGGGCATCTTCATGCGATTCAATGGTGCTGTGGTAGGTGCTGATTGGGGTCGTGGAATCGACACCAACCGTCTCTCTTCATTGAATGCATGTAGCATTCTTGTGGCTATCTTGCCTATCTGCCGTACGGTCTCTCGCATGTTATCCCGATCCCGATCCCCGAGAAGTAGCTCTGCATAATGCTATAATTTGCTCCGCACCATCAGCCTGTTCATGAAATCATAGTCAATAGAAGTAATCAAATGCTAACAATTATATGACTAAAAAAATATCTCAATTAAATTACAAGTTTTTGCACTAACCGCTGAACCTATTGCACCTCCCGTGTAAGAAATCCACCGGCGTGTGCATGCACGGTACCACTCCATGTATTCTGAATGGAAATGAAGTGGCTCCGTTGCAGGATCAAATTGAACTATGAAGTTAGCACGATTGTTCCACATTTGAATCCACTCCATGTGCTGTTCCATCCAATTGTGGTTAACTGGCTTTAGTTCAATGGCATGAAATGATTTATGATCATTCGGAGGAAATCGGTATTGGTTGCTTCATGCCAAATTGACGGGCCACTCGGTCCGGGTAATGCCACTCAACTATGTGAAAATAGATGAGTGGAACACGAGCTGTCCAATTTCTTTTCCATCCGTACAGTATTCCGGTAGAGCCTCGAGAATGTCATCAGTATATGGCTCCCAAACAATCTGTTAAAAATATTGAAATATATCAAATTAAATAAAGAATTATTTAAAAGCTAACATTACATTGAATTTATTAATTTCTATCATGACTTACATCGCTGAATGTCATTCTATCCAATTGATAGCGTTGATGTGGTAAAGTGTGTGTGGGCACTCTAGTTGTCCGTAGGGATTGAAACCATCTGAAAAAATTAAAAAAATATTTAGATATATTGTCATACGCACTATATATATATTTATCTCTACAGTGTAATGGTGAAAAAAAAATACAGTTTATATATTTATATGAACTGAAAAAAATTTATCACTCGCGAACTACAAAAGTATATATATCACATACCGACTACCAGAGGCGCATCTTCAAAAGGATTACTGCTTCCAATGGATGGTGATATAGAACTGAATCGATCCCATGCCCAAATTTGTAATACATATAGGGGACCACTCATTTGTCGCGCTGATGGCTTAGTGGCATTGCATAGCTCCCTATATAACCATGCAAGCGCTGCCGAACCCCAACTGTACGGCGTACGATCGGTGAGGTTCTCCAATAATGGCAAAAAAATTAAACTTACCCTCGATCCCGATTTATCCGAAAATATGGAGCCTCCAGCCAACTGCAAAATGAATGCCCTCGCATATTGTATTATCGTACCATCATCTGCATCGTCTGGAATTTCATCAAAGACTCCTCTCAACCAGGTAATCTTCAACATCGAACCACGTAATTGACTGGGTGGGGGTCGGTGGCCCAGTAAATCCTCACAAACATCGCC
Source organism: Psidium friedrichsthalianum (assembly GCA_019149425.1). NCBI lineage: Eukaryota > Viridiplantae > Streptophyta > Magnoliopsida > Myrtales > Myrtaceae > Psidium > Psidium friedrichsthalianum. The sequence continues at coordinate 8,279 of JAGVVM010023603.1, read as the reverse complement.
CCAATTTCTATTAGTGGGGCAAATAACTCTGCATTTCCATTTATGGGAAGTCCTGTAAGAATCTCGATATCCTGTAGGGTGATAGTGCATTCACCTTCTGGCATGTGGAAGGTGTGAGTCTCAGGCCTCCATCTCTCAACCAACGCTGTGATCAGATGGTGATCAACTTGCCAGAATCCCATCTTCCAAAGTCCATAAAATCCCGAAGCTCGAAGATATGGTTCTAATCGATGATCAAGCTCCTCAGCTTCGTGTAGTATTGCTCCATCTCGTTACACACCGAATAACTTCATTATTATCTTTCTGTGAAATGTTACATAATTATTACTAACAATTTCATTATGATATAACTGTTACAATGACAGCTCAGCTGATAACTATTTTAATTACTGACCTTAGCCTCCAAATGGCCTGTGATCTATGTTCAGCCTGCTCTGTCAGTAGTGAATTATTCTCAGGTCCTGGCCGAATATAGTTCCTTTGTGCCATATCTACAAATGGAACCGATAAATTTCATAAGTATTGCATAATGTTTCTGAGATACTTTACCCATCAGGGGTACAATCGTCATTTACAATGGAATGAACAAAAAAAAACATAAATCCTAATTTAATTTTTTACATTCTTCTGAACTTTTTTTTAAAAAAGTCGTGAAATTTTCTCAAATTTTTAAGAAATTTTTTTTATGTTCTGTCATTTTTTCCGATTGTCTGGTTTATCTTTTTTTCTAAAATTTTAATTTTAAATTTTTATTTATCAGGCCGGGTCCAGGAATTGACCCAATAACGGCGCCTCTCTCATTCTTATGTTTTCCGTAATAATAATAATAATAATAATAATAATAATTATAATATTATTATTATTATTATTATTATTATTATTATGGAAAACATAAGAAATGAGAGAGGCGCCGTTATTTGGGTCATTCCTGGACCCGCCTGATTAATAAAAATTTAAATTAAAATTTTAGAAAAAAAAGATAACCAGACAATCAGGGAAAAAATGAAAAAACATAAAAAAAAATTTCTTAAAAATTTGAGAAAATTTCACGACTTTTTAAAAAAAAAAGTTCAGAAGAATGTAAAAAATTAAATTAGGATTTATGTTTTTTTTTTGTTCATTCCATTGTAAATGACGATTGTACCCCTGATGGGTAAAGTATCTCATGAAACATTATGCAATACTTATGAAATTTATCGTTCCATTTGTAGATATGGCACAAAGGAACTATATTCGGCCAGAACCTGGAATAATTCACTACTGACAGAGCAGGCTGAAATAGATCACAGGCCATTTGGGAGGCTAAGGTCAGTAATTAAATAGTTATCAGCTGAGCTGTCATTTGTAACAGTTATATCATAATGAAATTGTTAGTAATAATTAATGTAACATTTCACAGAAAGATAATAATGAAGTTATTCGGTGTCAACGAGATGGAGCAATACTACACGAAGCTGAGGAGCTTGATCATCGATTAGAACCATATCTTCGAGCTTCGGGATTTTATGGACTTTGGAAGATGGGATTCTGGCAAGTTGATCAACATCTGATCACAGCGTTGGTTGAGAGATGGAGGCCTGAGACTCACACCTTCCACATGCCAGAAGGTGAATGCACTATCACCCTACAGGATATCGAGATCTTACAGGACTTCCCATAAATGGAAATGCAGTTATTTGCCCCACTAATAGAAATTGGGGCGATGTTTGTGAGGATTTACTGGGCCACCGACCCCCACCCAGTCAATTACGTGGTTCGATGTGAAGATTACCTGGTTGAGAGGAGTCTTTGATGAAATTCCAGACGATGCAGATGATGGTACGATAATACAATATGCGAGGGCATTCATTTTGCAGTTGGCTGGAGGCTCCATATTTTCGGATAAATCGGGATCGAGGGTAAGTTTAATTTTTTTGCCATTATTGGAGAACCTCACCGATCGTACGCCGTACAGTTGGGGTTCGGCAGCGCTTGCATGGTTATATAGGGAGCTATGCAATGCCACTAAGCCATCAGCGCGACAATGAGTGGTCCCCTATATGTATTACAAATTTGGGCATGGGATCGATTCAGTTCTATATCACCATCCATTGGAAGCAGTAATCCTTTTGAAGATGCGCCTCTTGGTAGTCGGTATGTGATATATATACTTTTGTAGTTCGCGAGTGATAAAATTTTTTTCAGTTCATATAATATATAACTGTATTTTTTTTTTCACCATTACACTGTAGAGATAAATTATATATAGTGCGTATGACAATATATCTAAATATTTTTTTAATTTTTTCAGATGGTTTCAATCCCTACGGACAACTAGAGTGCCCACACACACTTTACCACATCAACGCTATCAATTGGATAGAATGACATTCAGCGATGTAAGTCATGATAGAAATTAATAAATTCAATGTAATGTTAGCTTTTAAAATAATTCTCTATTTAATTTGATATATTTCAATTTTTTAACAGATTGTTTGGGAGCCATATACTGATGACATTCTCGAGGCTCTACCGGAATACTGTACGGATGGAAAAGAAATTTGGACAGCTCGTGTTCCACTCATCTATTTTCACATAGTTGAGTGGCATTACCCGGACCGAGTGGCCCGTCAATTTGGCATGAAGCAACCAATACCGATTCCTCCGAATGATCATAAATCATTTCATGCCATTGAACTAAAGCCAGTTAACCACAATTGGATGGAACAGCACATGGAGTGGATTCAAATGTGGAACAATCGTGCTAACTTCATAGTTCAATTTGATCCTGCAACGGAGCCACTTCATTTCCATTCAGAATACATGGAGTGGTACGTGCATGCACACGCCGGTGGATTTCTTACACGGGAGGTGCAATAGGTTCAGCGGTTAGTGCAAAAACTTGTAATTTAATTGAGATATTTTTTTAGTCATATAATTTGTTAGCATTTGATTACTTCTATTGACTATGATTTCATGAACAGGCTGATGGTGCGGAGCAAATTATAGCATTATGCAGAGCTACTTCTCGGGATCGGGATCGGGATAACATGCGAGAGACCGTACGGCAGATAGGCAAGATAGCCACAAGAATGCTACATGCATTCAATGAAGAGAGACGGTTGGTGTCGATTCCACGACCCCAATCAGCACCTACCACAGCACCATTTGAATCGCATGAAGATGCCCCACCTCCGACTAGTCAATCAATCCGGAGGACTAGTAGAGCTCTTCAAGATGTAGATGCCGTCCCTTATCCTGGGGTCTATAATATGGAAGATTTCACTCCTGGGTTCAATCCAGGGTTCGGCCAGACGGATTTTACTTCAGGGTTCAGCCAGTTCGCTAGCTCATCTCATGCGGGATTCCGTCCCTACACTCCCACAATTCCTCCCATGGCTGGAGGATTTGATCTCCTCCTTTTTCCCAATATGCTTCTACTCCATATGTATCGTCTGAGCATGACATGTTTGCTCAATTTGATGATGCATCACAAGCAGGGTTGTCAGAAGAGGATATTCCTTCATCATCTACACAACCCAGACAAGCGGAATCTCGTCGTCGGTACAATACTAGACCTGCCGAACACCGGAGACGACCCCCTTGCGGAACAGGAGGCCACGTAGGAAGACGACATCATCATTGAATGTAATCGGGGTTGACAATTGTTATGTATTATTATAAGTTTGATGTACTAGAATTTTTTGAATGTAATCGGGGTTTACTTTTAAATACGTTTTTATATTGGACCATTAAAATTCGAAAAATCCAATCAGAGATTGTGCAATCCTTCACAAACGCAATTTCCACATCAAGCTTCTTTTTAATTCACTACAAAAAAAAAAGGTTTTAGCAACGGAATTAGCGACAAAAATTTTGACAAAATTCGTCGCTAAATTAAATTGCGACGAAATTTGCGACGAAAAATTTTCGTCGCTAATTAGGCGTCGCAAATTGAGCGACGAAACATTTCAACTTTCGTCGCTAAATTGTGACGAAATTTTTTGCGACAAAATTCGTCGCTAATTTGCGACGAAAATTATTCGTGGCAAAATTCGTCGCTAATTTGCGACGAAAGTTTAGCAACGGCATTTGCCACGAAATTTGCGACGAAAATAGGAACGAAAATAATTTCGTCGCCAACTCGGGTCACAAAATTTAGCGACGAACTATATTTGGGGAAAATTGGTCGCTAATTAGCGACCACATTTTTTTTTGAAAAGCGACGAAATTCATATATTCGCAGGGAGCCTCTTTGACGATAAAGCGAGCGAGAATTCTTGTTATACTTGCCCAACCACAATTTTATCTTTTCTCACCAGAAAATGTACATAATTATATAAATCAATGTCGCTAATTAGCGACGAAAATCAATGTCGTCTTTGTTTTTGGTGTCCACTTTCAAAGAAAAGTCATGTATCAACCGAGTCAATCAGGTCGTGCAGCTTTGATTCCCTTTTTTTGATGCTTCACCGTCAGTATTAATTGCCGTTCCGTCGGGCCAACTCGATCCAGATAATAATAAGAACATATATAAGAATTTCAATTCATTAACAAATTTCAAGGAAATTATAAAAACTCGAGATAATCAGCAAAAAAAAAACACATACAAATATTACACAAATATTTTCGAGCCATACATAGCTTCTTTTAAGGTTTGAAGAAGGAAACCATCTATCGCCATTTGCCTCAATCCTTTCCTGAAAATGAATAGATAATCAATTAAAATTCTACGAATGTCGATTATGATCGACGAAAGGTGAAAATAATTTACTTTTTGAGATGAAAAAAAATTATTGAATAGGCAGGAGAATTTAGAAGGGTAAAGAACCTTAAACCGATCTGTATGCACAAGTTTGACTGTTGTGTCCTGATTTTCCACAATAGCTGCAATGGTTAGTCGAAGCAGTACTTCTCGGGGTACTCCAGTCCATCTCAGTACGTATTCGTGATGCACGGGGTCTTCCTTTCTTTCTAATACGGTTCGGGTTTGGCACTAATGGGAGCTCGTCAAGTTCAGGCCAGTAATCTGGATCACCCAATGGATGAAACATGTACCGATAGCACTGAAGTGTTCTATCTAAAGTGTAGAATTCATCTACCATTGTATTGTAATCAATTGCATATTTCTGACAAACTGCGATCACATGTGAACATGGGATTTTTATCTCTTGAAATTTTCCACATGTGCATCTTCGCAGGTTTAGCTCGACCTTGTGTTTGTGGCCCCCCATTCTTCTGGATCTATCATATCCAGTTTTAACTTCGAAGATTCCGGAATCAGAGTCGAACCGAGTAACCTCATGCCTATTTGCAGCTTCAATGTTTTTTTGGAGAATGATGCCCGCATATTGAGTATATATCCATCCCTCCATCTTTTGTCCCCTATATGTAGTTCTTCTCGTATCAAAATAGTTGACTAATTGAAAAAATATCTTATTCACCATAGCTTTTATAGGCAGCGCACGAAATCCCTTCAGCATCCCGTTAACTGATTCCGCTAAGTTTGTCGTCATCACCCCATATCTCTTTCCTTCATCATAAGCTTTTGTCCATTTATCCCAAGGAATCTGATCACACCATTCAGCTGTTTGTGGATGCAATTCCCTCATTCGGTTCATGATGTGTAGAACTTTTTCTTTTGGTTCTCGTAAGCTGTACATTACAATAATAATAAGTACTTATTACACAAATTTATAAATAAGCAATTTCCTCAAATTACTTAATTTAGAAATTTTACCTGCCATCTGAATAACTCTTTCCCTTCGGCATCTTTGAAGTGTTTATTGTAATTGCTGACAATATGTCGAATGCAAAATCTATGATGGCCATGTGGAGGACGCCACCCATCTGTCTCCATTGCTCTTTGAATCCCGATATGTCTGTCCGATATTATGCAAATATCGTCTCGGCCATTAGTGACATATATCCTCAGCAGATCCATAAACCAAGACCAATCATCAACAGTCTCCCGATCGACCACTGCAAATGCCAATGGAAATATATGATTATTCCCATCAAATGAGGCTGCACATAGGAGCGTTCCTCGATATTTGCCGTATAAAAAAGTTCCATCAACAAAAATCACGGGACGACAGCTTTTGAAGCCTTCAATCGTCTGTTTGTAAGTCCAGAACATTCGGTTGAAAATCTTGCAACTCTGATCTTGGCCCATGGAATCCTCGATCACGAAATGAAAACCTGGATTCACTAGTTTCGTCATATTCATGTACTTTCTCAACTCACCGTACGAGTCATCCCATCCTCCAAAAGTTTTGGCAATCGCCATTTGTTTCGCTAACCAAATTTTACGATAACTAGGTTGGAAGCCCACTTTATCTTTAACCATCGCCATTAGTGGCTTGATTTTTATATCTGGTTGGGCGGCAACCATTGCTTCTACCTGGCTGGAGAGGTATTTCTGATCAAGTTGCCGATGATCTGTTGACATTTGCGGATTACGACATGTATGTGGCCCACTGTATTTAGTTATTTTCCAAAACAGGTCACCCGCTTTATTCAATGCACGGAGCCTCCAATGACACGGTTCGTTTGGATTACCGCATTTGATAACATATTTTCTTTTCTTTGTCTCTTCACTGCGAAAGTGATGATTTCTCAACAGAGAATATTCTTTCGCAGCCAACTGCACTGCATCTCGTGATGGAAATAACATTCCAACACGAAATTCATTGGCTGGATCAAACAACATATGACTCGGCTTGGTTCTTGTATCCACTTGCATCATATCATAGTCAATCTCTGAATAGGGCGGTGGATATACCAACGGCAAAATGGGATTACTACAATGCTGTTGTAGTAAGTATCCATATCGCCACTTTCGTCATTTTCTTCATCGCCATCGTCACTACCCAACCATGAATCATCTTCTTCATCACTATCATCATCTTCGTCGTCATCATTATCCACAGCAGTATCATCGTGATGCACATCCTGATTATCGATATTTGGCTCATCTTCACCGACATTGGAACCTTGCCCAATTGAATCATTTATTGGTTGGTGTTCATCTACAGTAGCATAAAACTGAAGAAACCCCATATAACCGTTCGAATGTGCAAACTGTTGGATTCTCTGAACGATTATATCATTATCCACATTCACAATGTTAAACATAGCACATTGTCCAGTTGAGACAACCGGTTGTCTAAACATCAGACTGGCAATAAACTGATTCTCTGTTACATTCAACTCGTGCTCAATCGTATCACGTAACTCATCAAATGTCGATATATTCCAAACTCAAACATAGCACATTGTCCACCTTCGTAATCATATCCAAATTGATTTCGTACTATTGTACCTCCCCATTGTATAGTCGCAAAAGATGTAGACATTCTGCTAAACAAATAATTTACAAATTATTTTACATGTAAAATTTTATAATTTTTTTTCTTTACACATTAAGAAATGAAAATTTTAACTATCAATATAATAAATGAAATAAATATGGTCAACAAAAATATTTACGAATTTAGAAATGAATGAAGGAACATAATAATCAACAATCAATTAATTGACGAAATTCTAATTTTTCAGATTTTCAAATTTTCTTTGTGGAATGTTTCCTATTTTTTTAGACAATTTTATGATTTGGATCATCATTCTTAATTTTCTTAATTTTTATTTTTTTGTGATTTCATATTTTTTTATTTTGATTATTTTTTTAAAATTTTCAGGCTGGATCAACTAGATTAAATAACGACGTCGCTTCCATTTTTCATATTATCTATTATTATTATTTTTTCTTTTTACAATATAATTTTTCCTTTTTTTTTCTCTTTAGACGGTTATTAATTTCCAGATCGGGCCGGTTCGACCCAACTCACAAACTCGAAGAGCCGGCCCAACTCACATGAGTTTGAACTGAAACTCACAATAGATTTTGTGCATTTTTTAAATTTTAGGATTATTTTTTATTTTCATTTTCCCTAATTTTTCTATTATCTAGAAACTTCTTATTATTACAAACAATCGTATTAATATAATATTCTAATAATCATATTTACTTAACCCTATAAAATTTAAAATATATGAAAATCAATACGAATTAATACGCATAAAATTTTTGATCAGCAGGCATGTCTCGACATGCAAAATAAAGATATTTTAGAATCAATCGACCAAATTTTTTGAAAATTTTTATGTTTTAGATAATTTTTTTTTCTCAATTGGACTGTGGGGTAGACAAAAAAAAATTTTTCTATTCTTTGGTATTAGACTTTTATTTTATAAATAAATTTATATGGTCCAGGATGTCCACGTATCGTTATGCATAA
>JAGVVM010023598.1:0-11087 GCA_019149425.1 Psidium friedrichsthalianum | reverse complement strand
CGAAGGAAGCACTGGGATTGTCCTGCAGACGTTAAGGGAACACTCACTGTATGCAAAGTTTGCAAGTGTGAGTTTCTGGCTGAGCAGAGTGGCGTTTCTTGGACACATTATATCTGAGAGGGATATCAGTGGATCCAGCTAAGATCGGGCAGTGGAGAAGTGGCCAAGACCAACGACTGTGACTGAGGTGAGTTTTTCTTGGAGTAGCCGGCTATTACCGACGCTTCGTGGAAAGGTTCTCCGCGATAGCCGCTCCGATGACAAGGCTGTTAAAGAAGGAGTCGAAGTTCGAATGGACAGCAATGTGAGGAAAGCTTTCAGGAGCTAAAGATCGTTGACCTCAGCGCCAGTATGACTATTCCATCCGGACCTGGAGGATTCGAGATTTACAGCGATGCTTCGCTAAGAGGTCTAGGATGTGTCTTGATGCAACATGGACGAGTGGTAGCTTATGCATCTCGACAGCTGAGCCACATGAGATGAATTATCCGACGCATGACCTGGAGTTGCAGCGATAGTATTCGCATTGAAGATTTGGAGACCCTATCTGGTGGGAGAGAAATTCCAGATATATACGATCACCAGAGTCTAAAGTACCTGTTCTCTCAGAAGGAGTTGAACATGAGGCAGCGTCGATGGATGAGCTTTTGAGACTACGATTGTGATATCTTATACCATCCAGGAAAGGCGAATAAAGTGGCGATGCTCTGAGCAAAAAGTCGAGCATCGCGCACATGATGGTTAAGGAATGGACGCTACTGGAAGGAAATCCGAGATTCTGAGTTCAAGTGGAGGTAGGAAGCCTCTCCAGTTTAATGGCTACACTACAGATTGAACCGGAGATCCAATTGAGATCAAGGAATTACAGTCCACGGACTCAGATATTCAGAAGATCGTGATGATGGATGTCGAAGAAAGGAAAGATGATTTTAAGTGACTGAAGACGGAACATTGAAAGTATAGAGGACGCCTGTTGTGTGCCAAACGACGAAGAGTTGAAGGAAGAATTCTATCAGGGCACACAGGAGTACTACATATCCACCCGGAAGCACGAAGATGTACCAGAACCTGCGACAGCACTACTGGTGGAATGGAATGAAGGTGGATGTGGCTAAGCATTTAGCCAAGTGCTTGACGTGCCAGCAAGTGAAGGCACAGCATTGCAGCCTGGAGGACTGTTGCACTTTGGAAATCCCAGAGTGGAAATGGGAGCACATCACCATGGATTCGTGACAGGACTGCCAAGAGTCAGAGAGGGAAACGACTCAATTTGGGTGATAAGTGGACCGACTGACCAGTCGCACATTTCATTGCAGTGCGAAAGGATTCTACATTGGAGAACTGGCGGAGCTTATGTGAGACAGATTGTAAGGCTACATGGAGTGCCAGTAAGCATCGTGTCGGACAGAGATCCCCGCTTCACAGCCACATTTTGGAAGAGTCTGCAGGGGCCTTGGAACAGACTGAGGTTCAGTACGGCTACCACCCTCAGACTGATGGACAGTCAGAAAGGACTATACAAACTCTGGAGGACATGCTGAGAGCGTGTGTAATTGACTTCAAAGAGGCTTGAGGAGAGCAGTTGCACCTTGTGGAATTCGCCTACAACAACAGCTCCAGCAGAGTATACCAGATGGCACCATTTGAAGCGTTGTATGGAAGGGCTTGCAGGACGCCAATTTGTTGGGAATGAAGTTGGCGAGAAAAGTATAACGGCCCAGAATTGGTGCAACAATCAGTGAAGCAGTCAGGTGATCAAGGATAGACTGAGAACCGCCCAGAGTAGACAGAATAGCTATGCAGACAAGGACGTAAGCCTATGGCATTTCAAGTTGGAGATCATGTCTTTCTGAAAGTGTCGCCGATGCGAGTATTATCTCGTTTGGCAGAGGGAAAGCTGAGTCCAAGATTCGTTGGCCATTCGAGATTCTGGAGAAGATCGGACACTGGCTTATCGTCTGGCACTGCCGCCGAACTTGTCGCAGATCCACAATGTGTTTCATGTATCGATGCTGAGGAAGTATGAGCCGGACCCTGGCCATATACTCGATCATGAAGTCATCGAATGGACGACCGCGTCTCCTACGGTGGAAAGGCCAGTTAGGATTGAAGATCGCAAGGAACAAGTGCTCAGGAACAAGACGATTCCATTGGTCAAGGTCATCTGGGAAACCCATGGAACCGAAGGAGCCACGTGGAAACGAAGACGAGATGAAGAAGAATACCCTTACCTGTTTGAATGCCCACCTGTAATCTCTATTTTGAAGTAAGGACTGGTGTACTGTAAATTTCGAGGACGAAATTTTTATAAGAAGGGAAGAATTGTGACGTCTGAAATTCGACCCAATGGTCAGACTTTCTAAATGAATGGAAATACTTCATTAATACACTCTAGTCGACGTCACATCAGGATTAGCTACCCTGAGCTGACCAACCGAAGGGAAAGGCTATCTGGGAATTTTTCCCAATCAGCCGCCCGTGGCCTGAGACTGAGACAGAGTCGGTATTTAGTGAAATTGACACAAAATGAAATCTGACGATGGACAATCGAACAGTAAGATGACGCAATGAAGAATGAAGTCGGTTTCGAAATGTCGCTGAAGGTCGGACAGCCGGTGCACGTCGTGAAGCAAGACGTGATGGAAAATTACCGAAATGCCCCCGGTAAATGCTCAGACCTTAGAATGAGCCTAATTAGGATTTTTGAGAGTAGATTCGTAGACCGACACCAAATCCAGTCTAAAATCCCGTTCGCGCTCGGGACCCGATCGGTGCATTTGGCACCGCAAAACGAGGCAAGTCAAATCGGATGTCACATCATCGGATGTCACATCCAATCGATCAATCAAGTGTCATGTCAATCAATCAATATGGCACAATTCCCAAGGAAATCAAATCCATCAATCAAGCACTATTCTAACCTAATCCTCTCACTTGCCATTTTTGTCTTTTCCTTACTATAATCTCTCCCTCTTCTCTCTCCTCCTCCACTTGACTTTCGGCCGGCCACCTCCTCCCCTCCCTCTCCCGATCGCTCTCTCTCCCTCTCGGTCCCATTTGCTCGCCCGCCACCGTCGACGCCGTCGTCCGCCCGCCACCCGCCGCGACGCCACCATCATCCTCCAAGCCGACGCCTAGGTGAGCTTTGCTTGTTCTTCTCCTTCTTGTTTCGTGGCCATGAAGGCCCGTGAAACCCCGACCTCACCATGTCTCCTCTCTCCCTCTTCCTTTCGGCCGTGAAGCCGCTCCACCGTCACCGTCGTCATTTCCGTCCCGACGCCGACCGACCCGCCACCACGCCTCATCCTTCACCTTGGTAAGCCTCTTGAGTCTTCCTTCTCTCATTTCCACGGCCGTCTCACTCCTCCTTTGATGACCCATCTCGCCGTTCCCTCCTAGACCGCGAGCACGCCCGGCGAACCGCCCGAGAAGCCGCCGTCAACCGGCCGCCGTCCACCCGTCTCCGCCGACCAGCCACCGTCACCGACCCCTCTTAGGTAAGCAAGCCTCTAATCCTAGTCTAGGCTAGCATGTATATGTGGAATGGTTGTGTATTAGTTGTTAATTGTAGTAGATTTGTGTAATGTGTAGATTAATGCATGTGGGCTTTAGACCATTTCGGGTTTGGCATGGGCCGGCCGTGTGGGCCACTTGGAAAGGAAGATTGGGCCTTGGGATGTGACAATGGGCTGGAATTAAGGAATTAAACATGTGGACTATGGCCTAAGTGACTTAATGGCCTCGGGAAACTTATTCACACTAATTGGGCCTAAATAACACTAATTGGACCCAATTGACAATGGTGGGCCTATTTGGACGAAAATGAACACTATTGGGCCCACTTATAATCTTGAATCTTAATTATGAAGCCCATTATTTATATGGGCCTAGAATGGCTAATTGGGCCTAAATGGGCTAAATGGGCTTAATTGGATGTCTTTGAAAATGGGCTTGGGCCCTACACGAAATTAACTTAAATTGGGCCTTAATTTTCATAATTGACTTAGGTCTTAATTATTGGGCCCAAGTCTGATTAATGGGCCTTGTTACTATTTGGGCCCAACCTAATTCATCAAGCCCAACTTAACTTAAAGGGCCTAACCCATTTCATTTAATTTGAATCTTAATGGGCCCAACCTGATTAATGGGCTTGAACTTTATAATGGGCTGATTTTCCTTAGGGGACCTTGGACCCGAAGATGGGCCTTAGGCCCATTCATACTTGAATCCACCAATTGGGCCCTATTGCAAGCTAAGCTTAATTTAACTCACACCATGGGGTTAATAAAGCACTGAATCAATAGTCATGGTGTTTGGGCTTAGGTCGAGTGACCAGATTTGCTAGATGAGAATCTATGGTAGGGGTCTGACCCGAGGATTAGTGAGCGATATTCTAACGCATCTGTCTGACTGAGATATCGTTCGTGGGCCTTGGATTTCTTTATGACTTGGCATGATGTGTACGTGAGAGTGTGGTGGTGCTTGATGCGTTCTATGTCCGTGCGTATATGCCATATCATGCATGCTCTGTGTTTGATTGACTGATTACAATCATGTGGGCCCGCATTCATTGAGAGCATGGCATGAGTCACCAGAATTGTGACGGGAGATTGTGCCCAGAGGGAAATGGAGAGAAAAGGGAGACCAACGTAAGGCGTTCGAGACGCAGTGTGGTGATTGCCGTATGGCACAGTTGGGTGAGCCCTGATGGGATTTGGAGTGACAGATGGGCATGGTCTATGGGACCCGTTATGGCCGATTGAGGCCTGAGCATGATCCATTGGATCCGATATGGCCGGTTGAGCCTGTGCATTGCATATGGCATCTGATTGATATTTCCTGTGCCCGTCTGTATGATATGAACTGTGTTGTGATAAATTGCACGTCTGTTAGACATGTTGGGGGTCTAGTACTGAGGAGACTGAGAGTGACTTAACCCTGGACCGTGAACCTAGTCCATTGGATAGGACCGACCCCACCAGTATACGCTATCCTACGTTAGGATTAGTGTGAGCTTATTGAGTTTCGACTCATGGGCGGTGGTTGCCCTTCTTTACAGATCCAGGTCACCCATGATGGCTGCACCGCCGATGCTTTTTGGACTGCCAGTGCAGATGGACACCGAGATTACCCTCCATTTTGATATGCACGCCACTCTGTGGCATAGGCATGTGACCACCGTTTTAGTGGATCAGGGTGGACCATATCTTGTCCCCCATAGATACGAGGCCTGGTTTAGAGAGGGCCTGTATGGCTTCGAGGGACCTCAGAGAGACTCCCCGATCCCCATGGAGGACGACCCGATCTTGCTGCAGCCAGTAGAGTATGGAGGCGAGGTAGTCGATCCCCGACCCTCTGCAGGATACCGTCACCGGACGATCCGAGATCGATGGTCACGAGGAGGGCGATGCGATGGACACTGACGAGGAGGACCAGAGGAGGATCCCGAGGAGGACCCCGAGGAGGATCCCGAGGAGGAGCTCGAGATTGACTGAGAGATACTGTACTGGTCTAGTCTTTTGAGAGAGCGTAGATAGCTTGACCATAGCGAGGTTTTCTTTTGGGTCTGTATCTAACGCTTATGTATATATATATGTTGTGTATCGCCTTTTGTAAAAGTGTTCTTGTCTTTTCATGCTACCCCACCTTCTTATGTATGTATGCATGTTCAGAAGGCACGCTTCCGCAGTTTTAGACTATCGTCGTTTGCGCTAGCGTCACTTGGCCGCGATGAGCATCCTGGGCCGTCGCTACTCGTAGGCCAGGTGCACGCAGGGATTTATTGATGTGTATGAACAGGGGTGTCGCGGGCTCGATTGGGGCTCGGGCGTGACAGTTGTAGCTTCATCCACTGGCGTCCTCCATTGCCATGCCCATTGCCCCCATGGGCTCCATTTGCAGCGGCCAAGCGGCCTCATCTGCTTGGGCACAGTGGCAGCTCTCTCAGCAGCTTGCCTACCCATCAGATTACTCACCTCTGTTAATACCCTCATCATCTCTTCTATCCTCGGGTCTCCTTCAGGTGCAGGAGCCCTCGAACTCGATGCAGCGGCACTGGGTCTTCTGCCCCTATTTGCTCATCCTTGCTAATTACTCTCACCTAATCCAATAAAATTCCATTTAGGAATTTTGAAACCCTAAAACTAACAACCAAGCCTTCGTCTACTGTCGCGTCTACTGACATGAATATGCATGGAAAGTTCGCTGCAGCTTTTAAATGCATTGGACTAGGAAGACCCTAGACTCACCCTGACAATGCACAACCTAGGCCACTCCATTCGCCACCTCAACTAGAAGCCTGTCAGGAGCCGCTCCTTGATCGGGTCTCTGCCCCGGCGACCACTCCCCGCCCTCCTCATTTCTTGGGGCGAACAGTTGTCCTAGGTTACCCACAGCCGAGAGAGAATCCCACTCCACATGTCCCATACCAGCTTCATTGCGGTTTTAGACGTCCCGTCAGACCTGTCCCATACCAGGCTGACGGTTACCCAACCCAATAAAATATGATGCATCGCTTTTTAAACCTCGAATTTTTATTTTAAAGCAACTTCATTTTAAACCATTTTTCTTTTGATACAGAAATCGTGCAATGCATGATGGTCAAGCGCGCGCAACAGTCGACTAGGCATACAAACACAAGCAGTATCTAGCAGTCTAACCACTCAGCAATCAGCAATCAAGCACCCTACTCATGGGCTATGCTCTAGAATCTTACCTCAGGTCCTGACGCATCTGCAGATTAGTTCAAAACACCATAATCTATATTCGTACTAGACTAATCACTTATTCTGCAAGCACATGCGCCAACCAATTCATGCATTTTACCTTCCTAATTCCTAGGTCTAGGGTCTTTCTATCTGACTACCCCAAAATCATCAACCTTATCACTCCAGATCCTCGAATGGTCTCGTATCGAGCGACCTTGCTCTGATACCACTTCGAACGGGGATGTCACGCCCCGAACCCCATTCGAGCACGCGACACCCCTGTTCGTACCACTTCAACGAATCCCTGCGTATACCTGGCCTACGAGTAGCGACGGCCCAGGATGCTCATCGCGGCCAAGCGACGCTAGCGCAAAATGACAACAATCTAAAACCTGCGGAAGCGTGCCTTCTACACATGCATACATACATAAGATTGTAGGGTAGCGAGAAAGGACAAGAACACTTTTACAAAAGATAATACACATCACATATATATATATATATAGAGCGTTAGATACAGACTCCCAAAAGAAAACCTCGCTATGGTCAAGCTATCTACGCTCTCTCCAAAAGACTAGACCAGTACAGCAGAACTCAATCCATCTCGAACTCCTCCTCAGGATCCTCCTCGGGGTCCTCCCTGATCTCCTCCTCGTCAGTGTCCATCGCGTCACCCTCTCGTGACCATCAATCTCGGATCGTCCTGGTGACGGCATCTCCTGCAATGGGTCGGGATCGACCACCTCGCCTCCATACTCGGCTGGCTGCAGCAAGATCGGGTCGTCCTCCATGGGGATCGGGGAGTCCTCTCTGAGGTCCCTCGAAGCCATACAGGCCCTCTCTAAACCAGGCCTCGTATCTATGGGTACAAGATAAGGTCCACCCTGATCTACTAACACAGTGGTCACATGCCTATGCCACAGAGTGGCGTGCATATCAAAATGGAGGGTAATCTCGGTGTCCATCTGCACTGGCAGTCCAAAAAGCATCGGCGGTGCAGCCATCATGGGTGACCTGGATCTGTAAAAGAAGGGCAACCACCGCCCATGAGTCGAAACTCAATAAGCTCACCACTAATCCTAACGTAGGATAGCGTATACTAGTAGGGTCGGTCCTATCCAACGGACTAGGTTCACGGTCCAGGGTTCAGGCACTCTCACTCCTCGGTACCAGACCCCAACATGGCTAACGCGCGTACCAATTATCACAACACAGTTCATATCATACAGACAGGTACAAGATGTCAATCAGATGCCATATGCAATGCTACAGGCCTCAACCGGCCATATCGGATCCCAATGGATCATACTCAGGCCTCAACCGGCCATAACGGGTCCCAATAGACCATGCCCATCTGTCACTCCAAATCCCATCAGGGCTCACCCAACAGTGCCATACGGCAATTACCACAATGCGTCTCAAACGCCTTACATTGGTCTCCCTTTTCTCTCCACTTCCCCTCTGGGCACATTCTCGCGTCACAGCTCCGGTGACTCATGCCATGCTCTCAATGTATGCGGGGCCACGGGATTGCAATCAGCAAATCAAACATAGAGCATGCATGACATGGCATATATGCACAAGTATAGAACGCATCACAACTACCACACCCTCACGTGCACAACAAGTCAAGCCATAAGAGAATCCAAGGGCCCACGCACAATTTCTCAGTCAGACAGATATGATAGGATATCACTCATTGATCCTCGGGTCAGACCCATAACAATTGGACTCTCATCTAGCAAATCCGATCACTCGGCCTAAGCCCAAACACCCATGCTATTCCCCTGGGAGTTAATAACCCATGACTATTGATTCAGTGTTTTATTGACCCTCGGTGTAGTTGAATTAAGCTCGGTTGGGTTTAAGGCCCAATTATAGGATTCAGTTCAAATGGGCCTAAAGCCCGAACCAAGGCCCAAGGCCCATAAGGGTAAGGAAGTCCATTAATGTAATTCGGCCCCTTAAAGAGTTTTAAGCCCATAAGTCAAGTTGGGTCCGATAGGATTCAAGGTTTAGCGTAGTGAGTTAGGCCCATTAAACCTAATTGGGCTTAATAAATTAAGTAAGGCCCAATTAGTAACTAAGGCCCATTAACCAATCTTAAGTCCATTATGTTATTAAGGCCCATTAAGTTAATTTTTCGTGTAGGGCCCAAGCCCATTTTTAAGAGTTAGCCAATTAAGCCCAATTAGCCCATTTTAGGCCCATTTAGACATCCTAGGTCCATGTACATCATTGGGCCTCATTTTTAAATGTTCCAAACCATCATTTGGGCCCCTTCACTTGCAATTTTCGTCCATATAAGCCCATTAACAAACTTGGGTTCAATTAGAGTTATTTAGGCCCAATTAGCTAAAATTAGAACCCCAAGCCCATTATAATCCTTCGGCCCACATTCTTCACGCTAGGTCTATCCAAATCAGCCCACAAAGTCATTCCAAGGCCCAAACACCATGGCATCAGCCCATATCTCGGCCAAGTCAACCATTACTCAATTAGTCTAAGCTTAACTAGGACTAATCATCCATATTAGCTTCCAATCACAATAACCAGCCATCATTACACAACACAACACACATATACAACTAGCCTAGGTCAGATTAGGGGTAGAGCTTACCGTGGAGGGGCTGGACACGGCGGCGGACGGCGGACAATGGGGCGAACGGCCGGCGGATTCGGCGACGGCCGGCTGCCGAGAGAAGAGAGAGCGACGGTGAGACTTGGCCGGCCTATGGGGCTCACGGCCCACGAAAATGAAGAGGGGAAGGGACTAGAGGACTCACCACCAAGGATGATGGCGGTGATGGCGGACGGTGGTTAACGACGGCGACGACGACGACGGGCGACGGCCTCGGGCGGACGTGGGGCTGACCGAGAGAAAAAGGAGAGAGTGAGGTCGGGGTCAGCTCCCATGGTGGCCTTCGTGGCTATGGGAACGAAAAGGAGAAGAGGTGAGAGGCTTACCGTGGTGACGGGAGACCGACGTGGCCGAGGACGACGGCGGCTCGCGGCGGCGGACGGGCGGCGGGGGGGGGGGGGGGAGGAAGAGGCCGAGAGGGAGAGAGGATTTTCGGGAGAGGAGGAGAGAGTTTGACGCAAATGAGAGGGGAGGAGAGAGAGTGAGGGAGTGAATAGATTATAATGCATAAATTTCAAAATAAGATTATAGTGGGGTTAGGTATTGGGGAATTTGATTTGATTGTCTTTGATTGATTTGATTGATTGCATGGGAATTGTGCCATGATTGATTGATTTGACATCTGATTGATGTGACATCTTGATTTGACTCGCCTCGATTTGCGTGCCAAATGCACCGATCGGGTCCCGAGCGCGAACGAATTTTAGACTGGATTTGGTGTCGGTCTGTCGATTCTACTCTCAAAAATCCTATTGAGTCTCATTCTAAGGTCTGAGCATTTACCGGGGGCATTTCGGTAATTTTCTATTCACGTCTTGCTTCTCGACGTGCACCGGCTGTCCGACCTTCAGTCGACATTTCTGAAACCAATTTCATTTCTTCATCATGTGTTTGTCTTGCTGATTCGATTGTCCAATGTCGGATTTCATTTGTGGTCAATTTCATTAAATACCGACTCTGTCTCAGTCTCAACCAACGGGCGGCTGATTGGGAAAAATTCCCAGATAGCCTTTCCCCTTCGGTTGGTCATCCCAGGGTAGCTAATCCTGAGTGAGCATCGACTAGAGTGTATTAACGAAGTATTTCCATTCATTAGAAATTCTGACATTGGGTCGAATTTTCAGACTGTCACAATTCTTCCTTCTTATAAAAATTTCGTCCTCGAAATTACAATACACAAGTTCCACCTCTCCAAACAAAAATTACACTTGGTCTATTCAAACAGGTACGATACTTTTCTTCATCTCGTCTTCGTTTTCCACTGGCTCCTTCGGTTCATGGTGCTCCCAGATGACCTTGACCAATGGAATCGTCTTGTTCCTGAGCACTTGTTCCGTGCGATCTTCAATCCTAACTGGCCTTTCCACGTAGGAGACGCGGTCGTCCATTTCAATGACTTCATGATCGAGTATATGGCCAGGATCTGGCTCATACTTCCTCAGCATCGATACATGAACACATTGTGGATCTGCGACAAGTTTCGGCGGTAGTGCCAGACGATAAGCCAGTGTCCCGATCTTTCCAGAATCTCGAATTGCCGCAACTAATTCTTGGACTCACAGCTTCCCTTTTTTTGCCAACCGAGATAATCCTACGCATCGGCGACACCTTTCAGGAAACATGATCTCCAACTTGAAATTCCAAGGCTTACCCGCTCTTGTCTGCATTAGCTCTTTTCTGCTACTCTGTGGCGGTCCTCAGTCTGTCCTTGATCACCTTACTGCCTCCACTGATTGTTT
>JAGVVM010023596.1:0-11943 GCA_019149425.1 Psidium friedrichsthalianum | reverse complement strand
TTCTCCGATATCATCTCGAGGAGTGGGGGAAAAATTTTTCTCACCATGAGAAGTTCGCCGAAATCAACATGTACTATTTGTTCATCAACCACAGTTATCTTCATCACGTTCAAATCCCTTCGAGGAGGCTCCTCCGTATGCCTCATCAGAATCATGATCCACCAAGAGTGCTTTATAGGTTTGGTCGATTCTTGGTAATTGACAAAGTACTAGCACGATGACCAACTGCCCACAAGAATAGCAATGTTATTGGACGTAAATGGTACTTTGAATTGTGGGGACTGAGTGGAGACTTGCTAGCAACTTATGTGTCGCCTCCACAATTAGTTGTGTTGTCGTTTATTGGCGGTTTGGCTTGACATGATAGAGGATGTTGCATCCTAGAGCGAGAACGCTCAGTTTGCATGCTCGTTGGTGTGCATTGCCAAGTCCCAAAGTCGGAGGACTTCCAGGTATTGGATGTGAGCGGAAATGACTAGTAAGTACTTATTACACAAGCACCCCTCCGGTACTAGATGTTTGCAAATACAATTTCTGTGAATTCATGGTGTACTCATCCACCGTTCAGTACTTTGGCTTAGATTTGGTACTGTTGGTAGAGCTCCCTCTTGTATCCTTTAGGTAGAAAATATTTTCAGAGACTTGTCTTCCATTTTCTCTAAGAAGTGATGGCGCCTTGCCAATGGATTGGCGGGTTTGCTCTCACGCCTCCACACAAGTGATGGCTTTGCCTCGGAATCGCATAGCAATGATCCCGCCTTGGTGATCCTCTCAGAACATTTCGATGCTCAAAAAACTCATGCACGAGTGTCAGCCAGTCAATCATTTCATCAAGAGAAATCAATTACCGGAAATTTCGAGACATCTTTTTTTAATTCTTTTCCCACTCCGGTTCACGAAACCTTTTGTACTCGATGTTGAGCATTCCTCTAGACACGAAAAGATTGAACACTCTCTAAAGATGAAGAGTCACCATAAGAATCTTCAGTCCTTGGAACAGGGTGGAGGATTGTTTTGCTTCCAACCTCAGACTGTTAAAATTCCCACGTTAACTCGTCAATTTGTTGTTCAAGTGCTGCTGTAAATTGTAGTGAGTGTGTGCACTTCATCTAGTGGAGGGTTCAGCCGCCATGATCTCTGGCTTGTCTGGGGGCATTGTTCTCTCCTCTAAAGCTCTGATACCAAATGATGCAGCCTTGAGATAGGCTACTTAGGACAAAAAAGATCTGGGGAGCAAATTAGGAGCACAGAAACTCCATCACAAAACGAGAGGAAATTTCAGTCTGGCGCAACTTTGGGAGAAATGGACGTAACTCTCTCGATACATATTGGAATGACCTGATTTCAACAATCTTTCAAGGACTCTTGGATCTAAAATTTTTGTGTTTTGAGTTTTTGGAGATAAGTACTGTAAGTAGCATTAACAAAGGATAAAGGGACGGTTCTTGAAGACATAGAATAAGAAAGGATGGGAACTTCAATGGTTGCTCTTCCAGGCCTCCAAGGTAGTTAATAGGACATGATTCTTCTAGATCGATGACTGCAACTCTTCAAGGATGCAAAATTTTGAAAACCCCCCGACTCTTCAAGGACGGAGTGTGAAACTTTCTAGGTTTTCAAAGGAATGAACTCTTCAAGTTCGGGATAATGCATAAAGCAAAATTTCATTCATCAAGATCGTTTGCCTTCTACAAAAATTAGATGGCATTTATAGCCAAAGAGAAAACAAATGAAAATAAAATCAAAGCTAAACTTGTAGTAGAAAATTATAAGAAATCATAAAACATTAAAGTTTCTTAGAAACTAGATGGCTATCAGAGCGAGATGTTTCCCAATGTCTTCATTGTGGTCCCAGGTGTCTTCAATCTTCCAATGCAAAGGGAATGACAAAGTCCTCATTATGGGGTGGACTCGCAAGTTTCCAATGCAAAGGGAATGACCAAGCTTTGATATGAGGTGGACTCAGGATGAGATTCTCGGTTACTGATTTGTGTTCTTCAACTTGTCGAGCTCGAATGCGGGCTGATCTCCTCGATCGAGTGAGCTCGTCTTCAATGCAGGTTGCCTCACATGCAATCTAAACTTAGATTGATCGAACATGTCAATAAGAATGACAGCAATGACATGACAATAATGATTAATGGGACGATGACATAGCAAACAATAATGATGTGGCAAGACATGACACTAATGCAAAAAAAAAATCTATAAACAATTTATACATGTCATTTTGTGATTTCCTTTAAAATCAAAATATAAAAATATTCATAAACTATAAGAATACCTAATTGAATTTGGAAAATAAAAATACATAATGAATTAGCAATTTTATGTAACTAAACATGCGAGGCAATTTTCCAGTCTAATTCTGATACGAAAATTCACAAATTAAAAGAAATTTAATAAGATGAATAAGTACATCACTAAGCTTCAAAACAGAAACCAAAAAAATCAAGAATCCAATCTAACATCTTGCAGCTCGAATTCAAGATAATTGAGATTTTGATATTAGAATTCTCCTAATTGGTAAATCCTAAACTTATACAAATTACATTAGGAATCAAATTCTAATCCAACTTAGGTAATATGATATTGAATTGAATGGCTACTTAAGAAAATAACTAATTTGGAAAATTTGCTTCCAACGATACTGGCAACAACAATCGGCGATGGTCGTCCCTGGTGTGAGACCACACTTGCAGGTTTGGCCTTTGAGCACTATTGCCACAGTAAGTAATGCGAGAAAATCGTTGGAACCTATATGGAGCAAACAAAAACTTTAACAAGAAGTTGATCATAACAGCTAAGCACGGAATGCTCCTAACATTGACGCAGGAGGCGTTGGAGTCCAAAAGCATTTCACAAGTGAATTTTGACCAAAGATTCTTTCCCCAATTTTTAACGATGGCAATGTTTTTTCTTTTTTTTTTTTGTCAAAAGCATGGTCAATGTTGACCGAGTATTTAAAAGAAGGGATTGTTCAGCAAAGTCTAAGATTTTAGAAAGTCTAATCAAGTCTTAAAACTTATCAAATTGGTGCAATCAAGTCGTTTTGTTAACTCCGTTAAATTCAGCTAACGAAAAATGCTGATGTTACATTTTTTACTTCTCTCTCCTATGTGGTGCTGATGTCACTGAAAAAAAAAATAAGTCCAAAACGACCTTGTTTTGGTCAAAATTTGATTTTGAATAAATATTAGTCAAATTAAATTAAAAAAGTTTAGTGAGAGCCCTCGTAATGGTCGCCAGTGATGGTTAGCTAGGGTCACCGTGTGGCGCCCTAGGCATGTCACCCTGCTTACGAGCTCTGTTTTAATATGATAATACATATATAATACAAAGGGTGCATGCGAAAAACTTAATAAACTAGAAACAATTAGTGGCCATATAATCACTCACAAGTGCACTCTAGAAAAAGGGCAAGCACATTGCCTAAAAGGAGTATAGCCTTACTCGTAGGGTTCGCTAGTTTAGTACTTCTCATGCAACCACAAATATTCACGCGCAATAGGTACATCCGAATATATGTATACACACACACTCACTTGATTACATTATCTTTTCATTAAACGAAACCATAGATTATGGCTTTATTCATATGATTTGCTAGTTAGTACTTATCATGCAACACAAATATTCATATGCAATAGGTACATCAAATTACACACACACCCACACACACATACATACACCCCACATCACCAGATTACATTATCTTTTCATTAAACGAAACCATAGATTACGCTGGGAGGATTCAAGGGGTAACATCTACTCCGGGGTACTGTCCGTCATCGCTATCGGCATGCTCCATCGCCACCATCCATGTTCAATGGGAGTGAGCTCATGGCTCTGCAATAGCTAACTTAATGTACTAAATCATTTATTCATCCCTCGATCAAAGATGAGGCCCAATGTTAACCACAAGCAAATATGAGACTTGACAACCACACCACATATCGTGCAATGTGACTCTTGCACACGTAAGCACGCACATGACTCGTTGTCTAATTTTCACTTTGTTAGTAGTCTATCCATGGGACACAAAGCCATTGCTTTATGAGGGACATAAGCCTCATTTTGTCAGCGAGAGACACAGGTCGAATCTAAGTTTTCCCAGTTTATCATCCATGGGAATCATGAGGGCATAGGCCTCATTTCTCCACTACTTCATGGCTTCTGAGGGACACAGGCTGTAGACTTCTGATTTCACTTAGGCTCCCATGGTATCGTCAGACACTAGCGGATATAACGCTCATCCTTGTTGGGACTTAGGCCGATGGGACCTTTGCTTCTCTCAACTCGTTTACCCATTCATATGCTGACTAACCATCAATCAATCACACTATCCACATGCACATTTAACTCTGGTCACGCCACGCAAGAAAATCAACCACACATATGCTTCTATACTTATATGCTATGCACTAGCACTCTAGTTTGACCACCCAAAGCATTAATTCACAAGCAAGGGCCGACCTACAACAAATAACACATGCAAGACTACGATGGTACATATACCCATTCCAAGACCTAACTAGATGTGTGTGCCCCAATTCGAAGGGTCCAATGCATGAATCTAACTACCCTAAGCCCTAAGACACCGATTCACAGTTTACCGTACAAGCGAACTTAGAAAACTCACACGCCACAACCAAAGTCCTCGATTGAACATCCCACAAGCCTCTAACTTCAATGTCATGTGACTTCAACAACAATTCAAATGATCAACTCTCTATTCCTACTCACCCACGAACTCGAGGCACTAACCCAATTCATAGAATCAACACACGAAGCTATTCCCTAGACATGCCAGCTGAACTTTTCCTCCCAAATGCTAAAAACAAACGGCATCATCGCACCAAAATCAAGCAACAAATAGATAGATCATACGTCGGGTTAGATACTCCACTTGCCTTAGGTTCTAAGAGACGTGAATTTGACATCGAATCATTGCTAGATGAGCTTAGGTCGTCCTCCTTCCTTTGTGAACGTCGTGCGGTCGAGGAACAAAGGGAGTAGATTCAAGCGGTGGAGGGCTAAAGCTAGGGGAGAGAGTGAAACCAAGGGGTGGTGGCGTTGCTGCATGGTCGTCGAGGTGAACTCAAGCGAGCAGGGGAATGGTGTGGTATTGCGGCTGGGTGGTCGAGCGGAGGAAACGGGGGAGAGAGGGGTAGTGCAAGTGAAGAGGGGGAGGGGAAATGAGGAGAGAGAGAGAGAGAGAGAGAGAGAGAGAGAGAGAGAGAGAGAAATGAGGGGATTATATAGGGGAGTATGTTAGTGTTGAGGGGTAACTTGGTCAAAGAGGTTTCAATCACACTCCATTTTCGAGACAAACTCAACTGATCAAAGCTTTACTCCAACATCCAAAATCCTATGGTGATCAACTTGGCCGAGCCTCAAGGTGGTATACTATGCCTTTTAAAATCCATTCAGAGGGAATATAAGGCTCGGATGATATGTTGGAATTGGTAATTCAATATGTCCAAAATGTCCTCTACATTCTTCCGAGTCGGACATGCCACATGATCCCTACTTCTGGTCGAGACACCAGGTTAATCCTCAAAGCATTCTCTTCATCATTAACACCCAATATTAACTACTTCACTCGCTAATTTATCCAACAGAAAATCTTGCTATCACATGCTGGGCCTTAGTGAGTGGCAGCAACCCTGGCCGACGACAGGCGAGGACTATCACTGGCTAGGGTGGGCTACGCGATAACCTCGGTAGCGGCTACCTTTAGCCTAGTTTGGACGAAGGCCGGCAACCCTCCTTGATTTGGGTGAGGGCCTACTCTTGCTTGCTATCTGCCAGGGTTACCAGTCACTGGCTGAGGCCTGGCGACCCCAGCCGACCCTTACCTCACCATCCCTGATCCTTTTTGCAATGGAGGGGGAGGCAGCCAATGAGGGCTAGTAGGGGCCCCTCTCGGTTTTACTTCTCCTTTTTTTTTAAAAAAATAATTAATTAATTTAATTAATATTTATATTAAAAATCAAATCTTGGACTTGTCTTTTGGTTTTAGCCATGTCGACACCACGTAGGAGAGAGAAAGTAATAACAAAATGTCACTTTAGCATTTTTTAATTACCCAATTGGATAGAGTAATAGAAGGACCTGACTGTACCAATTTAACAAGTTTTAGGACTAATTACACTTTTTTAAAATTTTGGGCTCAATTGCACTTTAGTGATGAGTTTTAGAACTTCTACTAAACATATCCATGGAAAGAAATCTGTGTTATTGCCACCAAGCTTCATCAAAATCCAATTCCCTGATCACATGCAAGGCATGTGTGACTTTGAGCCATCTAATTAAGTTCACAACCCTGCTTGTAGCTCAATTATAATACAATTTTGTGGGCTTAATGCATTAAATGAAAATGCTTTTATATGCAAATTAATGAAATTTTTTTTGAGGAATCGAGGTCGATTCTTAATTTTCTATCCAATAAATAACTTAATGAGGTACCCACGGCTGGTGACTGCACTGGTTTGCGCTCAGTTCCTTTCATGAGGGGTCTTAGGTTCAAAACTTTGTGGTGCCAATGTTTTACTGGGCACTGCATTGGTGGGGTCCTGCAGTTGCCCCCGAGGACTAGTCGTGCTCACGCTGATTTGAGCGTAAGTTCGTCGGTCGCGCGGATGCCTTGGTTATCAATAATAATAATAATAATAATAATAATAGAAAATAACTTAATGAGGTCACTAAGACTTAGGTTTCAACACATGGACTCATTCTTTTATTAGCAAAAAGGGTGAGAACGTTTGATCATTGTTTGACGACCTCGTTTTGATTTGAACCATAGTCACTAATTGTTTTAAGTGAGCCATCATCATACATTACACTGGATGTAAGTTGGAATATAGCCGGATGTGCATAGATCGAACCTACGCCACAAAGAACCGAAATTTCCTTAGATAGAGGAATGGTCACAGGATTTGAATTTGTGATCAAGTGGTTTCGAATTATTTTTGTAGTAAGCCTTATCACACTTTACAAGTGAAGACCAGCGTTTTTTTTTTTCAGTTAATGCATGCTTGGCTCTCCTCCGAAGCAGGAAAAAAGAAAAGAAAAGGAAAACTTAATCATGAGATGGTAAACCATGGAGAATCGCATGGTAAATATATTTCCACGAGTGGTAGAATACACCACCACTCTATCAGGATAATTGTTTAAATTGATCATAAATCAATTGTACGAATGTCAATTTAGTCCTAAACTTTTAATTTGATCAAAGTAGTCTTAAATCTTTGCTCGAAATTTAAATATAGTCCTTCAAGTTAATTGCCGCAAAAAAAAAAAAATTTTTGTTGACATGTCCAATCCTCACAGCATCATAAGTAGCACGTGTGACATAGATAGTGTGGATTCCGATGGCAATTGATCAAAAGGTTACATTGGAATTCATGCCAAGAATTAACTTCATCGGTAAATTTAGGAAGTTTAAGACCAAAATGGACATTCGTGTACATTCGCACGATAAATTAGGGCTGAATAGGTAATTTCCCTACTCCACATATTAAATTTAGATATAATGCAACTTCGAATGTTCTACATAGTCTTACAGAAGCCTTCCACATGCATGAATTCGTGTGACTACTCTTGACCTAGTTTAATATTTTCATTAATATACCTACAATGAACTGCGTATAGGTTTGCTTTTTCATTCGGACTACTTTTTGGAAGGAAGTTGCTGTGTTGAAACCATAAATGTGGTAAAGAAGAACGGTCGAAATTTATCTAAGATTCCCAGTTCTTACTGTTGACACCTAAATTTTGATTTTATTTTCTTTTATATAATGCACAAAAAATTGAGAATTAATTGCCCAAAAATATTTCTTCATGTGTCGTATTTTTATTTATTTCTTTACATTGCATTTTGCATTGAGAGAGGAGTGACAATGCAGGTTTGGAAAGTTCCTAGTAGCGGGGCTTCTGCTATTCCTCTTCATTGGCCTTTCTTCTTTAGGGCAATGTTTTGCTCTGGTGTCAAGGGCAGATCATACTGCACTGCTGGTTGTTAATGCTTCCACGGGTCAGCCGATACCTAAAACGTTTTTCGTATACTCTTTGAGGAGATCAACCATTGCTGGGGCTGGAGGATTGTGGGTGGAGCTTGTAAGCAACAGAGGATTTGAAAACTGGAGGCCCTAACCCCCTCAAACATCGACCCTTGGTCAATAATTGGGGACGAGTCGTCTTGGTTGATTCAATGACCGGTCATCATGCTTTGAACGCAATAAAATTGCACTTAATATGGATGTGCTTTGTGAAGCCAAGGTGATAACACGTGTCTAGCTGGTGGTGTCGGTGTGTATAACCCAGGATGCTGCTCATGAACGTAGAAGAAGGGAAGACATAAAAGGGTCCTTTAGTTTGCTCATCACGATCAATTAGTGTATCTGTATCTTTGACGGGCTCAAGTGGGACATCAACTTTGGATGCTGCAAACATAATAGCTTCTGCTTTTGACGTATCAAACTGGACAAAGATGGAGGTTTCTTTTGCAAGCCAAGAAATCAAATACCAATTCCAGACTTCAGTTGACGACCACAAATAAGGGAGTGATATGGTTTGATCAAGTCTCAGCTATGCCTCTGGACACGTACAAGGGACGGGGTTTCAGAACTGAGCTATTGAAATGCTTGAAGATATTAAACCTCAATTCATCAGATTCTCGGGTGGCTGTTTTGTTGAAGGTGAATGGTTAAGAAATGCATTTCGCTGGAAAGAAACTGTTGGACCATGGGAAGAGAGAGACTGGCCATTTTGGTGACGTGTGCATGTATTGGACCGATGATGGTCTCGGTTACTTTGAGTTCCTTCAACTTGCAGAGGACCTGGTAGTGGAGTACCGGCGCTCATCATTCTTGTTGACTCTAAAGAGAGAGGGTAGGGCCATCAAGTGGGTGGCATGTGTAAATGCGAAATGAGTGGTGGTAGCCTTTTTCCTGTTGGGTTGGCGATGAACTATAGTAGTGCAGTAGGACAACAATGAAACTACAGTGTTTCCTACCAATAATGGCGAAGATTTCTTTCAACAATCTTTCGAGTCCCAAGGCTGAGACATCTGTTATCAACTTCCACTGATGGCTTTGCTACTGTGAGTTCCGCCACGGAACCATCGCAAGACGAAGTAGAGGGATTTGAGGAGAGTTCTGACCCGTCATTTGATGATAGCGTTCAACGTGCTTTGGCTGTTGGAGATTACAAGGCTGCTGTTACATTGTGCATATCTGCTAATAAATGGGCTGATGCTTTGGTTATTGCGCATGTTGGAGGTGCCTCCCTTTGGGAGGGTACTCGTAACAAATACCTTAAGATGAGCCGCTCACCATACTTGAAGGTTATTTTGCAATGGTGAATAATGATCTCCATGCCTTGTGGACACCAGGCCCCTCAAATTCTGGAAAGAGACGCTCGCTATTTTGTGCAGTTTTGCACAAGGGGAGGAGTGGGCAATACTCTGCAGCTCGCTAGCCTCAAAACTTATGGCAGCTGGTAACATGTTTGTGGCAATGTGGCAATAAAGCAGGAGAGAGAGTGGTCATTTTTCTTGAAATTCAATCATGAAAGGGTTCACCCACTAGGCACATTGCATGAGTACGCTTTTCCACTTTGTTGAACTGACTCAGTGGTAGGGCATAGAATGGGGGGACAAAGAGGAATCCAACCGAAGGTCTCTGGGATGGAGTCCTCCACTGTTGCAAGAGGGGCACTGACACAACGCCAAAAGAGGGGCTCCTTGAGGAGGGCTTTTTACGAAAATAGGTTAAAAAATTTACGTTTTACCGATTTGGGTCTGCATGTGGAAAAAATACGAAAAGGGGGTTTGTTCGGCACCCAAATTGCCGAACAAAGGGCTTGTTCAGCACTTAAGGAGCCGAACAAGCTTTGTTCGGCACTCAAAGTGCCGAACAAGGCCTTTATGCCTAATACCTTTAATAAATTATTTATAATAATAAAAATTATCCCAAAGAATAGAAAAATTAAAAAAGAAATTGGGAAAAATAATTAAAAAAATAAAAACATTCCAAAAATTCTATTGGTTTATTCGTAAAATATCTTCTTTTAGCGATACAAATATCTTTATTTTGCATGTCGAGACATGTCTGAAAAATTTTATGTGCATTAAATCGTATTTTCATCATATATTTGAAATTTTATAGGGTTAATTAAATATGATTATCAGAAACATGTATTAATATGATCTGTTTGTAATAATAAGAAGTTTTCAATAATAGAAAAATTAGGAAAAAAATGAAAATAAAAATCATCCTAAAAAAAATGCACAAAATTCTATTGTGAAAGTTTCGGTTCGAATATTCTCAGGTCCCGGTCGAATATATTTTCTTTGTGCCATGTCTATAAATGAAAACGATAAATTTCATAAATATCACATAATGTTTCTTAGATGCTTTACTCACCAGGGATACAATCGTCATTTATAATGGAATGAACGAAAAATAAAACATAAATCTAATTTTTTTACATTCTTCTGAAAATTTTTTTTACGAAAAGTCATGAAATTTTCTCAAATTTTTTAGAAAATTTTTTATGATTTTTTTTAATTTTTTCCTATTAATATTCGGTTATTTTTTTTTCTAAATTTTTAAATTTTCATTGGAAGGGGAACCTCCCCTCTATTAGTTGGAGAGGGGAGGCCCAACCCCAACCCCCCCCCCTTGTTCGGCTCTTGAAGAGCCGAACTAGGATGCTGTTCGGCTCTTCAAGAGCCAAACGACATGTTCAGCACCTCCAGTGACGAACGAGCCCCGTTTTCGTAAATTTTGCCTAAGAAAATCTAAATTGGTAAAAACTTAAATTTTTTAATCCATTTTCGTAAAAAGCCCCCTTGAGGATGGGGACTTTCATCAGGAAAAAGGACGATCTCCCTCGTGCTGGCTCTAGAGGTTGGTCTGGCAGCATCAGAAGAGGTGGAGGACGAGAGCCAATTCAACTACGATGTGAGGATCGAGAGAGATTCCTACGCTTCAGGTTGAGACAATGGAACGAGAGGGTCTGACAAGTAGGGAGGTCACATGAGGTCTCATCAGACAAATAATAGTCCAGTCGAAACAGATTTTTAAAAAAAAAGCTCGGCCTCAACACGAGGAAGCTCTCGTCGCCCATAAGTAGCACTAGAGCTCTCACTCCCACGGACAGCAATAACGGTGGTGGTTATGGCTGAGGGAGAACCCCAAGAGAACATGGAGGCTTTTGGACTGAGCGAAGGACACTTCACTTATGAGAAGCTCTGCAGAGAGTGTGGACAACGGTTTCGTTCTTGGAAGAACGCTCTTTTCGGCCACATGAAGCGCTACTCGGAGAAGGAGAGAGTTCCCGACAGCAGCTTGGAGGATCGAGATTCAAGGAACAGCGACGATTGGAAGCTGGTCATGGACAGCGAAACTGACGGTGAAGTCATCATCACAAATCGGAGGAGTTGATTGGAGAGCAGAAAGAGGTACATCGTCGCAACTGCTGCGGCTTCTTCATCCTTATCTTTTGCCAATGCTGCTTCTTGCGTTTCCGAATCAAGCAAGAACAAGAAGAGGTGGCTATGTGCTTGATGATGCTCTCTAGGGATGTGGTTGTTCATAACAGAGGTGCTTTAGATTATGTTGCCGAGTCATCTGACAACAGAAGTGGAGCCTACCGAAGTGGTGCCGGCTACCTTTACTGGCCCAACCTCGTGCACTGGAGTGGATGACTCGATATCTCATAGAAGAGAACCTACAGTGGAAGCGGCAAGCAAGATTCACATTGCAGAGGAGGATGTTGCAGATTCTGTGCTCAGCAAGGATGGTAAGTTTGGCATAGTAGATTTTGTTCTCAATGGACATGATAAGTGCGACGAAGGTAGCGATGCCATTACCATTTTAGAAAATTGTGGCAAGCTGACCATTGAGGTGCAGCAGCTGGAAGTTCCAAGCAATG